>CM069896.1:2356314-2370921 GCA_036034705.1 Thielaviopsis punctulata
AAAAAAAAAAAAAAAAAAAAACTCTGATGTGGTAAATTCCATGATCATGCCGCTACTATTTCAACAACTCCTGTTTCATTCGTTTACTTAGGACTTCAACTTATCCGTAGGAAACAACTGGGCTGTTGAAAAGATTTGGCCACTTTCAATCCGTTCCCCCATATGAATATGCAAAGGAACAATACACTCGAGTTATGCTGTATTGCCAATAATTTGTTTTTCCCATATTCATAAAAGGAGAGTCCCAGCTTCACAACTTCCCGTTGCCCCTAATAAAGTTTTAGATTGAGGAGCTGGTTCTGATTTGGTAGTACATAGTATATACCTCTCGGCTTAATAACCTAATTCAAACTGACCAGTTTTCTTATGAGGCAGCTATGATTCTATTCTAGATGCGTAACCTACCTACTGTGTGACTTACAACCATGACTAACTTTGGTAATAGTAGCTAATGTATATAACCCCCCCCAGCTTCGGTTGATCTTGCCCCGTGTAGTTGGAACGAGCTTTCGCTCATGTTGAGACAGATCCATAGCTTTTTAAGTAAAAGGATATGTCAAGGTCACAGACATTTGAACTATGGGCAATGGCAGTTCTTCAGTTCTTGCTTGTCATGAGCAACCATCTCGCTTCTCCCTGGACCTGGAAAACATGCCACCCACTTGCTCATGTGCAAAAAAAGCTACATCTGACTTTATCAATGGCCTATGTCTCCACGGTAGGACAACTACCCCCAAACTGCATTCACAACGAAGAGAATAGGGGAGTGGATAAAGATCAAAGCCCCGAGGAATTAAACCAGCAAATCGGAACGAAGACAAGTCAAAAAGGGAGACTACAGGAACATGTTATGTAGAAGAAATCGTAATTTGGGAGATTTGTGCCAAGAATTACCCGTCGCTAGAGACGAAGAAGACAGGATAAATGAAAGCATATGTATATGTTGTCGTATCTTTAAGAGGGGCCAAGTTTAAATCTTTGCTGGGCTAATACTCTACTTATGGATACAACTAGGTAAACCAGGAAACGAAAGGGACAAAAGGTCCAGATACAATGACAAGGGGAATAAAAAAGGCAGAATTAACTACTTGTAAAAGAAAGACCAGACACACTAGCAAAATTCTGTAACATGGCGTTAAAATAAAACTGATTTTTATTGTATGTACATATGTATACATGTATTACATAGTACATACGTATGTATATTATCTCCTCGAACCTGCTATGCCATATGGACTTGGGGGGGATTTTATTTTTCCTATTTTACAAGTATACCAGTACTTGTACGTATTCTCCTGGGCAACATTCGACTAGAAACTAACAGAAAGTGGTGTTTTCCAGACCCCCTTGCTATTTTTTCTGCTTTAGAAAACAAGAAAAAAGAATTCTGTGACAAGTCCCTGTAACTCTGTGAGGGCCCTAAAGATCTAGGATGTTCTTTTTCTTTTTCTTTTTCTTTTGTGGTTTTTTTTTTCACGCCCTTGTGTCCACAGTCGTGCTGTCTGTCGTACTCATATGTAGATCAACGACAACAACAAAGTCAGTACGCAAAAACTAGATCTCCGAAGGATGGGCCAAGGAATAAAAGTCCCTAAAAGCATCTTCACGTCAAAGTGAGCTGTTGCGGTTGTCAATTCTTCATTTTCTTCCTTTGAAAAGCTCCCGGCCATTTGTCACCTTTTACGGTATACATTATACATACATACATACATACATATCCGGCCCGCTCCAATCTGTCTTTGTTTCCTCCTCTCTTCTTTCTCTTCTTTCCCTCTGTCTCGACAAACATCGAAGCGTTGTAACGACTTTGCACTTGTCGAACCGGACGGATCGACCCTCCGAAATACTCACTCACGCTTGGACGCCAAAGAGTCCTCTCTCACATGTTTTTCTAATCAAGCTCCAAGACGACGACGAAGAAAAAAAGCCATTGCCAACAATCGAACTCAATTATATTCCAAGCCCGTTTCTACACGGCTTCGCAATCGACTGACAACGTCAACTCGAAACTCCAGACTCATCCTGCAACAAAAGACTCGATACAAAGCTCTTTACTGAGCTCAATCGCTCGCAATGTCTGCTGCCGAAGCTCAGCAGCAGAACGCCATCAAGGCCGCCCAAAACCCCAATAGCAACGTCACTGCTGATGATGCGCAAAAAGCCATTGTCAATACTGCTGCAAACACCAACATTCCCGCCTTTTCTTTCGATCCCAATGCTAGCATTGAGGAGAAGCGCGCCCAGGTCCAACAGGCGAGTCTTTCACCATCACCCTTTTTTTTTCTCACATTCTTGCTCTTTGGTTTAAGCCAAGTCGAAAGCCAGCTAGCGCTGACTGTCTTGAACGCTTGGATACAAATGACTGTCCCCCACTGCAGATCATCTGCTTTAAACTTGCGCTGGCTGGCGTGGGCGAATGAATGCTTCGACCCAGCTTCAGCTCATGTAGCCAGCCATTCAGCGGGATACTACCAAGTACTACTATTTGCAAAGTACTCTCTCAAAATCACAAACGCGTGCGCATCTTATGCGCTTCATTTTGCAGTCTGGGTCGCTAGTTGGCGCTAGTCGACATTCATGCTTTCGCTAAGCTTTCAAAGACCGGAATGGCTAACCTTGCATCTTCTTCTCTTTACAGGCTATTCCTGAAGGCCTGAAGCGCGACAAGGGCACTGCTATCGTCAGTGACATCAACGACGGCTCTGCCCCCGTGGCAGACCTCCCCGAGCCTACGGCTGCCGGTGCGATTGACTCAGCCAAGGTTGAAGAAGAGGCTGAAGGGCCCTACACGCGTACCGGCTGGGCTCCGCGCTTTGGCTGGCCGTCAGACGACCCCAACGATGTCGATCCCATGGACCACCAGACTGTTCTGGAAGGCCACCTTCCCGAGGCGTATTATGGAGGTGAGTAATGATATAACAGCATAGACGCATGCTTCTTCTTTTTTTTCTTTTTCTTTTTCTTTTTTTTTTTTTAGAACCTACACTGGTTCTGAACCAGCCTGTCAGTTCATTCAGTGGCAACGTCGTACCACGCCTCTGCAACTGTGGTTCTGTGGTTTCAACTGACTGGATGGCTGGATCCTCCCGTCGCACACTACACCAATGAAGCCTACCCGATCCGACCCAGGGCTACGCTAACCGCTAATGCATCAATCTTGCAGAATGGTATCACAATGCCGCCATAATTGTTTTCGCCTGTCTTTTTTCCTGGCTCATTGCAGCTTTGGGCGGTAGCATTGGCTGGGTTCTTATCCTGATGGCTGGCTGCTCTACCTACTACCGCACCTCTCTCCGTCGTGTGCGCCGCAACTTCCGTGATGATATCGTGCGCGAGATGGCGCTCAAGCGCCTCGAGACCGATACCGAGTCGCTGGAATGGATCAACTCGTTCCTCGTCAAATTCTGGCCCATCTACCAGCCTGTTTTGGCCCAGACCATTATCAACTCGGTCGACCAGGTGCTTAGCTCTGCCACACCGTCTTTTCTGGACAGCTTGAAGCTCAAGACCTTTACTCTGGGCTCCAAACCGCCCCGTATGGAGCACGTCAAGACATACCCCAGAGTCGAGGATGACTTGGTCATTATGGATTGGCGCTTTAGCTTCACTCCCAACGATACTGCTGACATGACTGCGCGCCAACTCAAAAACAAGACCAACCCCAAGATTGTTCTGGAGATTCGTGTGGGCAAGGCCATGATTAGCAAGGGCCTGGATGTTATTGTGGAGGACATGGCCTTTTCTGGTATCATGCGTCTCAAGGTCAAGCTGCAAATTCCCTTCCCTCACGTGGAGCGGATCGAGATGTGCTTCCTGGACCGTCCTACCATTGACTACGTGTGCAAGCCTCTTGGTGGTGAAATGTTTGGCTTCGACATCAACTTTATTCCCGGTCTGGAGTCGTTTATCCTGGAACAGATTCACGGAAACCTGGCTCCCATGATGTACGCTCCCAACGTGTTCCCCATTGAGGTTGCCAAGATGCTCGCCGGTACCCCTGTTGACCAGGCTGTTGGAGTTGTTGCTATTACCCTGCACCGTGGCTTTGGCCTCAAAGGTGGCGACAACTTTGGTGGAAGCATGGACCCCTATGCCAGCATTAGCCTTAACAAGCGCCAAGAACTTGCTCGCACCAAGGTTGCCCATGACACTTCTGAGCCCCGATGGAACGAGACGCACTTCATTATCGTGTCTTCGTTCAACGACTCTCTGGATATTGCCATCTTCGACCACAACGATATCCGCAAGCACAAGCAGATTGGTGTTGCTTCGTTCCCCCTGGAGAATCTACAGGAGCTGGTGACCCACGAGAACGAGCGTCTGGAAGTCCGCCACGATGGAAAGCCTCGCGGTATGATTGCGTGCGACATTCGCTTCTTCCCTGTTTTGGAGCCGGTCAAGAACGCTGATGGCAAGGAGGAGTACCCCGAGTCATCACAGGGTATCTTGCGCTACACGATTGAGCAGGCCAAGGATCTGGATGGTACTAAGTCTCTGGTTGGCGCTCTGAACCCCTATGCTGTCCTGCACCTCAACGGCCGTGATGTTCACCAGACCAAAAAGCTCAAGCGGACAAACAACCCCATCTGGGACAATGGCTCCAAGGAAATCCTCATTACCGATCGCAAGCACGCCAAGCTGGGTTTGACGGTCAAGGACGACCGTGATCTGGCGGGTGACCAGGTTTTGGGCAAATACCAGATTAAGCTGGATGATTTGCTCAAGTGCGTGGAAGAAGGCAAGGACTGGTTCCAGCTGTCTGGCGCTCAGACTGGCCGCGTCCAGCTTCGTGCTCAGTGGCGGCCTGTCCAAATCTCGGGAGTCCTCAGCGGTACTGGCGGCTATACCACACCTATTGGTGTAATGCGTCTGCACTTTAAGCGTGCTACTGATCTGCGCAACTTTGAAGCCCTCGGCAAGTCTGACCCGTATGTGCGTGTGCTGCTGACTGGTGTTGAGAGAGCCCGTACTGTGACCTTTTCCAACGATCTTAACCCCGAGTTCAACGAGATTCTGTATGTCCCGGTTCACTCGGCGCGCGAGCGTCTGACGCTAGAGGTCATGGACTCGGAGAAGATGGGCAAGGACCGTAGCCTGGGTCTGGTTGAGATTGGCACTGGTGATTTCATCTCTCAGGATGAGACTGGCGAGTACAAGGTTCACGACGAAAAGGTTGAGGTTACCGCTGGTCTGCGCATGCACGGAAAGGGCATTGTCAAGGGTAATCTGGTTTACACTGCGGCCTTTTACCCCTGCATCAACGTGGCTGATCCTGAGGATGAGGTGGAGGAGCGCAAGCGTGTCGAGGCCGAGGTGCAAAAAGAAGCCGAGGTCCAGGCCGCTCAGTCCAACGGTGCTTCGTCCACCGAGGCTTCGGATACCATCAAGACGACTACTCTGGAGGTTGCTTCCCGCGGCTCTTCGGACAAGGGCCGTCTTTCGATTGACACACCGTCTACGCCTACTACCCCCATGTCTCCCCGTTCCGAAGGCCCGCCCAAGGTGCATTTGTTGCCGCAGGAGCTGCTACGCTACCAGTCTGGTCTTATCATCTTCCGGCTGATGGATGCCGAGCTTCCGCGTGCCAACACCCGTCTGCAGGTGTTTGTCGACGACATGGCATACCCTTCATACACGTCATCTGCGGCGCGTAACAAGTCTGTTACGTTTGAGGAGATTGGCGACTGTGTTGTTCGTGAGCTCGACTTTTCTCGTCTGACTCTGCGCGTGATTTCCAAGAGCGATGTTGATGGCGAGATTGACCATGAAGACAACCTAGCGCAGCTAAGCGGAAACACGATGGACACGCTGAAGCAGTGCCTGAACAACCCGACGATTCTCAAGCTCAAGGACGAAGATGGCAAGATTAGCACTGTGCGCATCAGCCTCAAGTACATTCCCATCAAGATGGATCTGGACCCGCAGGAGAGCATCAACAACATGGGTACGATGCGGGTTGACTTGTTGAGCGGCCACGATCTGCCGGCTGCCGACCGCAACGGCAAGAGTGATCCGTTTGCCAAGTTTGAGTACAACGGTACGGAAGTGTACAAGAGCAAGACGATCAAAAAGACGCTGAACCCCGTGTGGAATGAGAACTTTGAGACGACAGTGGCCGACCGCATTGGCGCAAACTTTACAGTCAATGTGTACGACTACGACTTTGCCGACAAGCCCGACTTTTTGGGTGCTGGACGCATCGATCTGTCTGATCTGGAGCCGTTCCGGCCAATGCAAAAGAAAATCCAACTGGAGGGCACGAATGGTCACGTGATGGTGCGTGTGCTGTTCCGTCCGGCATACATTACGCGCACTCGCCAGGGCACATCAACCTTTGCAGGTACCATGATTGGCGCGCCCACCCGCATTCTTACTGGCGTGGGCGGTGCGCCTATCAAAGCCGTCGGAGCTGTTGGCACGGGCGTTGTGTCGGGAGTTGGCAAGGGAGCATCATTCATCAAGCGTGGCTTCCGGTCCAAGCGTGAGGAGGAGCCCATGTCCAACCAGACGACTCTGGTTGAGGCTGCTCCGCTTCAGGCTTCCGGCTCTGTGCCTGCTATCATGATGCCTGGAGACGAGTCGCCCAAGGGACCAGCTCCGGGAGTTGCCATGCGTCGGGACACTTTGGAAAATGGCCAGCGGCCCGTGACGCCCGCTAGCAGCGGATCTCCCAATGGAAACGGAAACGGAAACGGGAACGGAAATGCACTGAGTCACACGCGCACCAAGAGCATTGGCGCAGCGTCTGTGGCCAGCACGATGCCAGCCGGAGCGGGAATTGCCACATTTAACATTGTGTCTGCCACGGGCTACGAGTCGGGCCAGGATGTGTACGTGACGATTGTGCAGACGAACCCCAAGCAGCGCGTGGTTGGCAAGACCAAGCACCGGGCGCCGTCTGGCGGTACCATCAAGTGGGACGAGTCGTTCAAGATCAACTGCTCACCCGACGCGGCTTTCCAGCTGCAAGTCAAGGAACACCACACCTTTTCCTCGGACACGGACCTAGGCGAGGCGCTGTACTTTGTGGATGACTCGGGGTCGGGCCTGCCCAAGGAGGTGCTGGTGCGCAACGGAGTGATTGTGGTGCGCAGCAGCTTTGTGCCGACGGAGCAGCCGGGAGACTCGCCGCAGTCGCAGGTGCGGCGGAGCTTTTTGGGGAAGCGCAGTGAGTCAAGACCGGGAACGAGCCGGGAAACGACTCCTCTTTGATTTTTGATGTTGCACCTCTGTGTTCCTTGTTCGTTTTATAATGCTGTATATCCATCTGTGGTGTGTTTTTTTTTTCTTTGTTTTGACAGAAAGAAAGAGGAGGAATATTTTGTTGGATATCTCGACAAAGTCTTGTTTGACTTGCTTTATGGGCGTCTTTTCTTTGGTTGCATACATTATGTAGTTGTTTTCTATTTCTTGTCACAATTTTTGTTTGTGTCTTTAATGCATTGGTTTAGAGTATATATTGATTTTGTATTTGGTACGTGAACTTGTTGTGTATGTAGTATGTGTGTGTACTAAAGAAGTCAGAGTTGTAAGTGGAACGCCACTAAATATACGCCACAAAAGCTACTCCACAAAAGGATCGAGCTCTCGCCACATAGCCTTGCTGCCTGCCCCACCTTTGAGCTGCGATTCAAGCTACACCCACCTTGGCCTAAGCTTTTGGGGTGACGCGAGGACGGAGCTGCCTTGCTTGAAACTCAGCCAAGCTGAAGCTCTATTTTCTTTTTCTCTCGATTTTTGTTCCCACTCTGAATATCTTGTCCTTTATCGATCTCTCTGATAACTGTCTTTGTCATTTAGTTTCTCTTTCTATTCTCAAATCAGACAGAAATGGACGCCCTAGTAGCCAAGTTTAGTAAGCCCGTTGCGACGCATCGGGACGATGAGCTTTTGCTGGATGAAGATATGCAAATGATGCAGCTGGATGCCCCGACGCCCGGTCTGTCGCTCAAGTTTGCCATGCCGCCTGTGGCCAATGTAAGCCCTACCAATCCCTGTCTAATGCCTCTGATACTAACGGCCCTTTAGGCCGACGCCTGGCTCCGCGCCATGACCGACGACCACGCAAACCCGCAGTGCCCCATCAAAATCGCCCACGGAACAACCACACTTGCCTTCCGCTTCCAGGGCGGCATCATTGCCGCCACCGACTCGCGCGCCACGGCCGGGAACTGGATCGCCTCGCAGACGGTCAAGAAGGTGATTGAGATCAACAACATGCTGTTGGGCACGCTGGCCGGCGGCGCCGCCGACTGCCAGTACTGGCTGGCCTGGCTAGGAATGCAGTGCCGCCTACACGAGCTGCGCCACAAGCGCCGCATCAGTGTCGCCGCCGCCTCCAAGATTCTTGCCAACCTCGTTTACTCGTATAAGGGCATGGGCCTGAGCATGGGCACCATGTGTGCCGGCGTGACCAAGGAGGAAGGCCCCGCCCTGTACTATGTCGACTCGGACGGCACGCGGCTCGCCGGTAACCTGTTCTGTGTCGGTTCGGGCCAGACCTTTGCCTATGGAGTGCTGGATGCTGAGTACCGCTATGATTTGACCGAGGAGGAGGCGCTGGAGCTCGGCCGGCGGAGTATCCTGGCAGCAGGCCACCGTGATGCGTACTCGGGTGGCTACATCAACCTATACCACATCAAGGAGACGGGCTGGGTCAAGCATGGCTTCTCGGACATGAACCCCATCTTCTGGAAGACGAAGCTGGAAAAGGGCGAGTTTTCAAACGTAGTGGCGGAGCTGTAAAGGCTTGGGTTATTTGATGTCTTTTTTTTCCACTTGTTGTTTGCCCCTCCCCAGATGGATGTCTGCATAGGAACAGACTGGGCTTTTTTCTTCTTCTTCTTATTATGATGATATTGATGGTACAAAGTTAATGTAAGCATTGAACAAACATGGTTGTTTACTGGTACTTGGTTTAAAATTCTATACTCTGTTGTGCTGCTGTGAACGCCATGAAGTACACTAATAATACACAAGGCCACCTCTGTAGCCTATACATAAATATACCAACCATCCCTACGCCCATCACCATAATTACCCCCTCTTAATCCACCCCTCCTGCCCCAGAATCCCCCCCTCTACTTCCGGATCGACCGACCACTTTCTCAACGGCAAAATTGACAAGTCCGACTCATACCCCGCCGCATACATCTCGACGCCCGTCCACGCAATCATGGCCGCATTATCCGTACACCACTGCACCGGCGGCACCACCAGCTGTACATCCGAGAACCCACGCGCCGCCAACATCTCGCGCGCCACCCGCATCAGGAACCGATTACTCGCCACGCCGCCGGCCACCACCAGCGTCTTGACGTGCGCGCGCATTTCGGGCTGCGCCTCGAGCGCCAGCACGACGCGGCCCACGAGGTGTTCAAACACCAGCCGCATGACATCAGCCGCCAGCGCGCGCCGCGCCTCGGTACACTTGTGAATGTCGGGGCGCGCGCGCAGCAGGTGGATGACCTGGCTCTCGGCATCGGAGAAGTTGTACGCGAGCCGGCGCGAGCCGGCGAGGAACGGGCGCAGCGCCCAGCCGAGTGCATGCGGGCGCGGCGTGATTTCGTCGACGCGTCGCGCCGGCGGCGTGTATGCGTGGGCGGCAAGCGCGGCGGCCGTCGGGAAGGCAAAGGATTCCAGAGCGCGCGCGTACATGACGTCTGGGCAGGCGGCGAGGGAAGAGGCCGGGAGGATGTGGCGGGCGCATTTGTCGAGGGCGTCGCCCAGGGCAATGTTGTCGGCACAGGCGAGGATGCGGTGCGTGGTGAGGGCGGAGGAGTGCACGAGCATGGTATGGCCGCCGGAGACGAGGAGGGTGAGGAAGGGGAAGGCGGGAGAGTGGGCGTCAGCGGGGAGTGCGTCTGACAGAGAAGAAGAATGAGATGAGAGAGAAAGAGCCGACACAAAACGCGGCGTCAGTGCATGCGCCTGCATATGATTCACCCCCACCAGCGGCACCCCCCACGCTACAGCCAACCCCTTTGCCACATTCAACCCTACGGCCAAATTCGCACTCATCCCGGGCCCACGCGTCACCGCCACCAAATCCGGCCTATCGCCGGCCCCCTCCTCCCTCAGCACCCCGAGCGCCTGCTGCAGCAGCGGCCCGATGGCGCGGTCGTGTCCCGTCAGGGCCAGCGGTGGATTGACGCCCTGGAAAGCGCGGTTGTCGGAGGTGGATTTTCCATGGAAGAGCAGGCGGGCGGGGAAAGGGGTAGAGAAACGGGAGGAGCGGGGGTCTGGAGTGGAGAGGAGGGCCACGCAGGTGTCGTCGCAGGAGGATTCGATTGCGAGAGTCGTGAATGTGTGAATGCGTGTGGTTGCTTTGGGAAAGCTTCTGGGATTTGTCAAGAGTTGTCGTCGATAGAGTCCGCCTAATCGACGGGATGCCTGTGAGATAGCACTCATTGCGTGTAAGGATTGGTATCTTTCTCACTGCTATTGCAGCCGGGGCTGTGTTCTGTTTGAAGTTAAATGTAGATACTTTCTCGGTGAAGCTTATCTTATCTCGGTCAAGTATGTGGGTCCCTTGTATCACTTTGTACATAAATTCTACAATGTAACACGGCCCACAAATAATTCAGTACGACTACACATAAATCAGGTCATTTCTGCATCCTCATGCTACTATGTACTTGTATGTATGTATGTATGTATGTCGCACTTTTATCTCTCAAAACTTGAGATAAATAAGTATATGTACTCGGGTATGACTAGAAATCAATGAAAAACTTGCTCGGTTCTGTGATCCTCTTCCTCCTTCCAGATATAACCATGATAATAACTACCAAACTCCAAAAAAAATAACAAAAAAAGAACAACAAACAAGCACAAACTAAAATACACACAGAAACCTCTTATACAACACATTTTAGCCATCTTCGAGGAAAAGGGTTCACTCTCCAATCAGTAAGAAAGAGTGAGAAAAAAAATTCACCCTTACACCAGCGCTGCCACTGCCATCTTGGGCAACAGCCGACCCTGCTGGTTAATCGTAAAATGGTGAAACGCAATCGTATCATGGGTGTCCACAAGATGTTTGGCAGACACCGTCTCCGACAAAATGTTGGCATACGCTCCGGCTCCGGCCCGTGGCCAAGTCGAAGGCAGCGCGTCAACTTCGTCTTCCGGAGTTGCGCTCTTGGACGGTTCCAGCGCCGGCAGAGCCATGGCCGGCTTCGCCTGAACTGCCATTTTCCCGACCTTGTCCTTCTTCCGCAGCGACTTCAAGTCCACACGCGGCGTAAAGGCCTTGGCATCGGTCGACGTGGGGAGCGCCACTGTGTTGATCATGTGCTTTCTCGATGGCGTGTGCGACTTGGAGCGGCTGGTAGACACAACTGGCCGCTGCGCTCCAGAAACCGACGACCCTGAAGACGTATAAATAGTGGTGGTAGCAGATTCAGACACCAGGCTGGCCCAGTCAGGAGACCCGTATAAAGCTAGCTCAGGATGGCGCATCGAAATTGCCGTCAACATTTCTGCCAAAAGGTTCGGTTGCAGCTTGTCGCAAAACCCAAGAAGCGCCAGTTGATCACTGCGATCAAGAGACGAAAAATAGTCAAAGCGCTACAACGCCCAAAATGGGCAAATGGGGTCAGCATCACG
Organism: Thielaviopsis punctulata; assembly: GCA_036034705.1. NCBI lineage: Eukaryota > Fungi > Ascomycota > Sordariomycetes > Microascales > Ceratocystidaceae > Thielaviopsis > Thielaviopsis punctulata. The sequence goes on from CM069896.1 coordinate 2,367,925, forward strand.
CCACTTGCAAAATTTGTAGGGGTCTAGGCTTAATCCGGGGATGAGGGGCCCATGTGGAAACAACAACAAGCATAACGCCATGAGTAAATGATGCTTCACATACATTGCCAAGGAAAAAAGAAGGGGAGAGGAAAAAGAAGGAAAAAAAAAGAAAAGGCTTACCAAATCGTCGCTCGTCTCGCCTGGCCCAAAGCCAACTAGCTCTGGCGTGCGGATAGAGACACCCAGTGGTAGAGACCGGAAGTACTTGTTGCGTAAAGTGTTAACGTCAGTCTGCCGCCGCGTAGAAGCTAAAAGCTCCTGACGAGCTGCACGGTATCGTGCCATTTCCTCTTCTTCCTTGAGACACAGAGAACACTTCCATCCACCCGGCGCCACTGTAGTCTCGTGGCCAATCTCGGGGCTATGGCAAAGCTGGTGCCACAGCTCGTTACAGCGAGAGCAAGTAACCAGCTCATTCCCAGAGGCGTAGGCCTGGCGTTCGCACTTTGAGCAACGAGAGATGCCGTCAGAGGGCTTCTTCTTGCGGGGCGTAGGCTTGGGAAGCTTGGGAAGAGGTTGCACAACCGTGTTGGCCTCTTCATCGTTGTCGCTCTCATCTCTCTTGCGCTTGGTCGGCAGCGCTACAGTAAGAGCTTCATTACGGCGGCGGGACTCTTCGAGGTGGGCAGAAACAATGTCGTGAGTGGCAGTAAGAGCCTGAGATCTTTGCATGACGAGACGGATATCAGAGTCACTGAACTGGCGCTTGTATGGCTTGTGCAGCATGCCTTGAGAGCTGGGAACGGAGTGGTTGAGAGAAGAAGGAGGCTCGGGGTAGTAGAGGGTCTTGGCAGGCGGAGATGCAGTTGAGGCTTCTTTGAGGTCACGGAGAGCCATCAAGGCAGCAACCTCATCACTTGTAGTCAAGCTATGTGGGACGCTGTGTGATGACGAGGCCGACTCTGAGCTGGGAACAGAGGGGGCGGCCGAAAGAGGAGAAGTGATATCGTGCGTTTGGCTGGCTTGGCTATGACTACCATTGCTGCAGGGCGTAGCAGCAACAGTGGTGGAAATCTGAGTCGGAGAGTGGTTCATGTCGATCTTTTGGGAGATTTCAAAATCGTTTCTGTCTCTGTCTCTGGGTTCAAGACCATAATGGTGCGGCGAGTGTTGTAAGTGAGAGTGAGGAGGGTTGTAAGAGTTGTGGCTATAGTGATGTGGATGTGGAACGGGATCAAGTATATGGTGAAGGCGACCTGTAGTTTTAGAGTCGGACTCCATTCTGAAATTGCTCTCACTATGTGAGAGTGAATGAGAGTGAAAGTGAGAGTCTGGGTGAGAATGAGTGTCCATGTGAGAATGAGAATGAGAATGAGAATGAGAATGAGAATTTGAGTGTGTAGCAGGACTGCTGACAGCTGGCAATGACACTGCCAAAGCCAGTGGCGCTGAAACAGGAACAATGGCACTGGCAGAAGATGCAGCTGCACAAGATTCCAGGCGCGAAAGAGTAGCTTTGGAAAAAGAAGAGTCGTCCATTTGCAGAAAGCAGGGGGAGAATTTTAAGAAAGAATTTTGGAGAAATAAGAGCGCAAAAGGAAGACCAAAAGGAATTAGAGAGAATCAATTAGGACAAGGAAAATCAATTATGTGTTATGTGTGTAAATGGTAAACAAGAGAAAACAGGAAACAAAATAAAGAAGAATAGAACAACGGAAGAAAAGGAACAAATAAGTAGAGAATTAAAGTCTACCGATACTACATACATATACATATATGTAAGTACATGTGTATGTATGTACTTGTATATACGCATACATACTTACACGACTGGCTGGACTGACACCAAAGCAAGACCTGAATTTCGAGGAAGCCACAACACGGCCGTGGCCCATGATCCAACCAACAGGCGATGGTTCTTTCCCTTACCTCACCCCGTATTTCGTTTCCTCTGTTTGACCCTTTTTGCCCTCTAGATTGCCAAAACGTCGGTGGTAATTGGTAAGAGCGGCGTGAGGGTAATTGCTTTCTGTTTTGAGAATTTTTAACCTTTTTATTCGAAAGGGAATGAACTATGGTACAGTATGTAAAGTATGTACATACTTGATAGCTTTGGCTTGACAAACAAATAAAAATCTAAAAACGATAATATAAACCTCAAGTTCAAAGTGCCAATACTAATGAAATCACCGACCAATTAATTTACGGTTTCTTTTTCTCTTCTTGGTGAGCTCCTTTAAAGCCTGGGTTGGCAAGAAGTGGGCTGATGATGAGGGAGTGTCGTTCGTTAAAATGTCTGTTTTGGCACTGGTCGCGGCTGAAAATGCCACCGTAATCGTGCCTTCCCTGCATTGTCGGTACCACGTCGTAGGCCCCACCCCTGCTTCTTTAACTTAACTCATTTTCCTTTCACTATTCAAAGCACATCACATCACATCACATGTAAGAACAAGACGTTTTTTTGGGTGTTTTGTTTTTTGACAAAAGTAACCTTATAACTCACTTGAGTTCTGCTGTGTCCATTTTTACTGTCACTTTTCAACACACCTTGAAGGCTCAACCAAATTTATTTATACTCCGTAGTGTATGTACTCTAGTCGGTTTAGGCACCTTCCGGTAACAAAACTCAGCTCCGCCGAACTGCTTACACATGTAGTGAGATCTCTCCAACATCATATACCATATGTATATGTATACGCAGGAATATTTGCATACGCACGCATCCCACCCAATTTCACTACACACCATACATACATACTATGTATGTACATACATCCTTTCTTATCCTTTTTGACTGTTTGCCGTTTCTGCGGTTGGGTGAGTGAAATAGCACGGTAATGATGTGAGGTACAAGTAAGAACATGTGAACTGTACTTGCCATGTCTCATATCTCACAGATAGAAAAAGATTGACGACCAACATGTGAGGGAAGGCGTGTTTTGTTCAGGGCAGTTACATTGATTTGTTAATTTCCTTATTCCTTATTGCTTGCACAAGTCTCTAGTTGAAAAAAAA
>CM069896.1:2370944-2386166 GCA_036034705.1 Thielaviopsis punctulata
AAAAAAAAACTGTCTCGTTTGTGGGTTTGCTCGAACCTAAACCCTAAAGACTGCCGCTCTTCATCTTCTTTTTCCTCCGTCTGCAACAGAGCCGTCGTTTCGTCTCGTTGTTTCTCCTTTTCTCCGATTTATGTACGTCTCGATGCACTTGAATCTGCATCTAGCTGCTTCCGCTGCTTCTACTGCTACTTCAACTTCACACTTACGACCCCTCCGTCCTTCGGCTTACCCCGTTTTCGTTTCGGTCCTCTTATACTTGAATTGTCAGCTTTATTTCTCGACCTATTTCCCAATACATACATACATATATACATGTACCCGCATACAACAAAGGAGCCGCTTGTCGTAATCGGTCTGACGGCTAATGTGCCCTGCAAAATAAACGCCAGAATGATGTGTTATCGATACACAACCTCTTCTAGTTGCGACGCTGTCATCAAATAGTTCTCGCCTGCGTCCTGCGTCTCACTTGCCCTGTCCTGCCCTGCCCTGCCCTGCCCTGCCCTGCCCTGCCATGCTATATCTCAATATGCACCTCCATTGTCTATGTATGGTACAACTCGCTGCTCATACTACGTACACATACAGTATGTACGCAGTACTAGTACTTGTATAAATAAACAATAAAACGGCCCAATGTACGGTCAGATCAACATCCCAAAAGTTACCAGTCATTAAAAAGATGGACGGTAAAACGTGGTGCTGCCACATTTGGTCTTCAATGAAACCCCTTACTCACGCACTGGCCCAGATTTGCCGTTGCACCACATGACGAGGGCGTGAGAATGATCTGTTGATTTGGAAAGTATCCTCACGGCAATAAGATGTAACATCTACATGTGTACTTGTGCATACTAAGTACATATGCACCATATGGTATATAGTATGTACTTGTACCTATGTACATATAGCTGCTTTTTCAATCCAACTGACTAGCCAAGTCTCAGGCTGGTTTTCTGTTACGCAGCAACACTAACTGCAGCAATCATTGCCATATCCTTCAAAATTAAACCACAGTGGCACTGTCGACATTCCCATTGCCCATTGACACTTGATTAACGGCTCATCTACTTTAGCGAATCACACCACCGGCCTTGAGCTCTGTAATCTTATCCTCCGCCATACCCAGCACTCCCTTGAGCACCTCGTCGGTGTGCTGACCGAGCACTGGCGGCGGCGTTCTAGGCCCAGGCTGCATGTTGGAGTACTTTACAGGGTTGTTAATGAGCTTGACGCTTCCACAGTATTCATGATCCATTTCCACCACCATGTTGCGGGCCTTTGTGTGTGGGTGGTTGAGAGTGGTCTGAATATCGTTGATGGCGGCATATGGCATGCCCTTGCCTTCGAATACATCCAGCCAGTGCTTGGTGGTCTGCGAGCTGGTGATCTTTTCAATGTTGGCCTCGAGATCCACACGGTTGGACACGCGCATGGCGTTTGTCTTGTACTTTTCATCAGTTTTCCACTCGGGGTGGCCAATTCCATCACACAGGATGCCAAACAGCTTGTCGTTCCCGCCTCCAAGAAGGATATCGCCGTCCTTGGTCTTGAAAGCACGGTACGGAACGATGGAGGCTAGCAAGAAAGGGGTCAGTATATGTCGAGGCTGTCTTGGGAGAAAGAAAAGGGGGGATTTGACTGGGGAGAAAAGGAGATGTAAAGAAACAAAAGGGTCGAGAGGTGAGATGGAAAAGAGACGATAGAAAGATGAAAACATACGATGCGCTGTTCCCCACCGGCCCGAATCGGGCTTGCCACTCGTCAACGCACTACTGGCAATGTTTGCTAGCGTCGCCGTCTGGCAGTCACTCAAGCACACATCAATCCACTGACCCTCTCCCGTCAAGTTCCGCTGCAGCAGTGCCGCCAAGACACTCTGTGCCGCATACAATCCCGTGGTCAAGTCCGTCACTGCCACACCAACCTTGACCGGCGGTCCATCGCGGGCTCCCGTGATGTGCATCAGGCCAAACTCGGCCTCTACCATGACGTCATAGCCCGCACGTGGAGAGTACGGGCCGGTTTGTCCGTAGCCCGTGATGGACACGTAGATGAGCCGCGGGTTGATTTTGGACAGAGTGGCATAGTCGAGCTGGTATTTTTTGAGGGTGTTGGGCAAGTAGTTCTCAACGAGCACGTCGGAACGGGCAACAAGGTCGTGCAGTATCTTGACGCCCTCGGGGTGTTGGAAGGAAAGGCCAAGAGACTTTTTGTTACGGTTGGCCTTTGGGGTGTGTTAGTATAGGGGGGAAAAGGGAATTGGATACAGAGAAAGAGGGAGGGGGGTTTAAGAGAGGAGAAAGTACAGTGAGAAAGTATGCCGACTCGCCGTGGCCTTCATGGCCGGATTCCGGTGTATATGGAGCATACGGCGGGCCCCATGCGCGAGTGTCGTCGCCGCGCACGGGATGTTCAATCTTGATAATTTCAGCACTGGATTGGTGTTAGCAAAGATGATGTCATGTTCACGATGGCCCTCGGCTTACCCCAAGTCTCCAAGGATTTGCGTGCAGTAGGGCTGTTTTCTTCGTTAGTTGTTCTGAGAGTGACATTACAACACGTAGTAAATATGAGTACGTTGAGATGTACATAGAAAATGCCGACATGTAGAAATGTTCTCATCAACTGTACGTATAGAAACTCACCCCGGCCAAAACACGCGTCATATCCAGCACAGCCGTGCCCTGCAGCGGCAGTATCTTGTTAGCCGGTTTCGGCGTCGGTACCGAGTACCTGCGGATATTTCGGGCCAAAACATGTGGTTGCGGAAGCGTCAGAACAGACCGCGGCGCCGGTCGGCGGAAAAGCGCGGAAGCATTCCGGAACGGTGAGAGCATTTGCGATGAGACAGGATAAAACAGAGTCAGCCAAAAGGGAAATGGAAAATTGGGGGGGGGGGGGGGGGGGGGGGAGTGAGACAGAGAGGAAAATGAGACAAGATAAGAGAATGCTGATGAATAGGGTGGTTAAATGTGAGAAACAGTAGGCAGGAGCAAGTTAGAAGAAAAGGGGGAAAAACAAGATGTAGAAATGTGATAAAAGAGGATAATGTGAAGATGGAGTTGATGTGATATCTTGGATAAAAACGCCTGTGGTTAGAATCGGCGTTAGAACGGACAAGTGAACACTGTGCTTGATGGACTTTAATGCTGTCAGTACAGTAAGAATCAAAAGTGGTGTGGACGGTGCTTCATTAACCCTTGATATACAAGGTAACCCTACGAAGTTATGTAAGTGAACGGAACTAATTCGATATTTGACACTTTTACTAAAGGAACGACAAAAGTACTGAGAGATGGAGATTTTTTGACAGCGGACAATCGATATACAAAATCAAGCCCTTCTAACACATTGATGAATAGTCTCGGAAACCCCCCAACAACAATATACCCAGAACCGGGCATGAAAACAAGGCATCGTGACCCCGAAATGCCAAACAATACCGGTTTTATTCAGGCTTAAGAAACAGAGAAGGGGGGGATTTAACTATTGCTAATGGAGCTGTAGTTTGAGGGAACCAACTGAGCGATCCAGGTTCTTGAAAATGGCCCGAGAAGTTTGATGGTTGTTTTGGGATGTGTGCTATGTATGTATTTACTATGTAGTACATACTAGTTTTTAAAAAGAAGTGAGTTTGTCTAGAGAAAGGGCTTGGAGAAGGAGAAGGCCAACTAAGAAGAAAGACCAGGGGCAGAAAAGAAACTGGGCTGAGTTCAGGGTCAAAATATCGGGGAATTTCTTTTGCGGCAAAGTGGATGGATTAGACGCTTATGAGGGGCAGTGAAAGACGTCAAAATGGAGAATTCTGTGTTATAAGCAGTTGTAAAAAAAGAAACACAAGGGAAACAAAGAGCGTGGTTTTGGGTTGCCACGATGGCGGCGTCTAGTGCGTGGCATGACATGGCATGGCTTATGCAAGCCCATGAACCAAAGGGAGAGAGAGTCAGGTATGTATTTACATAAGGTCTTTTTGCTTTTGGGAGAGGTGGGAGATGCAGTCATAAGAACCGGGGAGTTTAATGGTGCGGGAGGGCTTCTTGTGTCATCAGCAAGACAAGTGTGTTACGAGTGCTTGTAAGAGAGAGAAAGAGAAAGAGAAAGAGAGGAAGTGATACAAATATGGTCGCAACATTTCAGGGCGTAAGCAGTTCTTGATCGCAGTCGAATTAGACAAAGAAGCTTCATATCATCCAGCAAGTACAGAAGACACAGCATGAATACGAGAGGCGCCACATATAGGACTCATGTAGATATATTGAACGGGTCATGTCAAGGCAAGCTGGTAAAGTAGGAAAAGGCCAGGAAGCGAGGTATTATTGGAAGAAGATAAGACGAATAGTTTGACAAGACAGAAACAAGGAGAGAATGAAGAGAAGAGAAAATAGAAAGAGCAGTGATTTGCGTGATGTGTCTTGGTGATGGATGTTAACCCGAGACAGTGCAATCAAACAGGAACATGAGTTTGTTATTGGGGTTGGCGTGTATGTATGTATGTATGTATGGATGTATGCATGTATGTACATACATATTCGAGGTTTTGGCAGTTGTAGAATAAGGAGACTTGGGGCTTGTCTGAGACGAATGTCGACGCCGCTCGCTTATTTTGGTTGCAAAAAGAGAAAGAGAGAGATCTGCCAGAGAATGCATAATCCAAGCATTGACCAGGGCAATCTGCGGTTTTCAGCCAAGAGGGAAAAGAAAAGCCAAGCATGAAGTTAGAGTATGCTATTCTTGGTATAAGAAAGTCTGGCCCCAAGTGTGTATAAGCCAACCGTGTGCCTGTGTAATCCGTACTGTCCTTACCTCATCATGACCACCCACAAGCACAGTGCTTTCGTCAGCTTCCACCACTTGTTCAAAGGTACAGGCTATCACTGAAGAAGAAACTGCTCAACACCAAAATAAAAGGAATATGATGGTTTATGCTTGTATGAATAAAGATCTCAGCCAAGACATGTGAGGAATAGAAGCTCAAGAAGTACTGAGACTTGAAAGAGCAAGCGTTTCTCGACAGAGCCTCTTCTTCATGCTTAGTACATACATACATATGAACTACACAACGCCTCAGTCCCTGTACCCTGAAAAAAAAGAAGAAAAAGGAAATCATAAATAGAACAGAAATCAAGACTTCGGAGATTTCATCGAGGATATAAACAGAAAGGAAAACCTGGATATATCTACAGACTTACTGCCGGCTTCTGGATTGTCCAAGTCCTGGACATCACGTCTTTTTACCTGAAACTCCATGTCAGTCTTATTTCTTTATCATTTCTCTTTTACAGCTTTTGCTTTATACACACTCGCAGAGTGAGAAAAAAAGTACGCAGTCGGTTCATGCAGGTACATACATGCATAGGCTTGTTGTGGTGCGCCCGAAAAGAAGCATAGACAGCTTATGATACACGGCTCATCTCAGCGTGACCTGAGCTTTGGAGTTGCTGTATATCTAGTCTTGGGTGTCTCTGTATTTCTTTGTTTTTCATTATTCCCTTTCTTTCTTCCTCTCCTTCCTCTCCTTTCTCTTCTCCAGGCTTCTCTGGACTCGATTCCAGATCCGGGCGTCTTCTTGATGAATCTGATCTGCTCCTCGTTCCATCCCGAGCCGCCTGCCTCTTTTGTATCCATGTCTTTTCTGCTTCTTACTTAATGCCTACCTTTCTTTTAACCTCTTAATTAATACAAGTTCATCATGGCTCCAGTCTTTAATCATGTTAATCTCTCGTTCCACGCCATCTCACTGACCTCCCGCTCCGTCCCCATCACCGACCGCTCGTGGTTCCTGGCCCTTATTGTCAGTGGCGGCGTCTTGATCCTCCTCGCCTCACTCATCTGCGGCTTCTTCCTGTACCGCTCGCAAGCCCGCCACGCCAAGGCTGAGATTGCCCGCCAAAACTCCATCGCCATCCACCGCGCTGCCTCGTCCGCCATGGCTGCCTCGTCGCCGGCAATGTCGCTCAAGCCGTTTTCCCCGGTACAGCCGCCGCCGCCGCCGCCACCGCCCTACATGCCTGCTCAGCAGCAGATGCAGCAGCAGGCAGTGAGAGAGCCAGAGTCGGCGAGTCAGCAGAACCGTAGAAGTCGCACGCTTAGCTTTGCCAATCGCAAGACACCTGCGGAGTTGGATAGAGTCGCGAGAGAGCAAGAGGCGCAGAGACAACACATGCTGCTCAAGGCGCGGCAGGAGGCGGCCCAGCGCCAGATGAGCCAGGTGGAGATGCAGGTGCAGATGCAGTCGCCAGTTGCATACTCCATTCCCGCCCCCAATCTGTACGACCACCCGGCCCTGGCTGGCTCCTCATTCGTAGAGCTGACTAGTGCACGGACAAGCCTGAGCAGCGAGCTCAAGGCGCTCGAGGCCGGCGCGCCGGCAATTTCTCACAGCTCTCATTCCTCTGTGCACACCTTTTCGCAGTCTTCGCTGTACACCTCCTCCAAATCTTCCATGCACACCTTTCCACAGCCCGCTGTCCAGCAGCCAACAACTCAGAGCCTGCCTCATCATCCTCCACAGGCTTTACCGCAGACTCTACCGCAAGCTCCACCACACACTCTGCCACAGACCCCACTGCAAATTCTGCCGCCGGCTCCTGCCCAGGTTCTGCCCTACCACCCTTCTCAAATTGCCCCTTCCGCCGAAGACTCTTTCCACCCGTCCATGGTTCCATCCCCGTTGAACCTATGGATTAACCCTGCCTCCAACCCTTCTCTCCCGCGTCGTTCTTCCCGCCGCATCGCTTCCCCGCCTTCCGCCTCTTTTACCTCCTCTCCAACCTCCACAAGCCCTCCTTCCAACCCGCTCTCGGCCCCTTCCAAAACCGTCTCTCCACCCACCGGCCCGCGCCACTCCCGCTCCGCCGACGGCCTCGCTTTCCGCGTCCACCACGACAAGCCTTCGCACCTCTCGCGCTCCGTTGACATGGTCACGCGCTCGCGCAGCCTGCGCGACCTGCATATCCAGCACATGCGCTCGCAGTCCAACAAGCTGCCGCCAGGCGGCTGGCAGCTGCAAGTCTCCACGCTCGACACCACCGGCGCACCGTCGCGCCCCGCCGCCGTGCCCGAGGATGAGGCTGTCTCCTCGTTCGCCGCCGACGCCGACATCAGCGCCCTCGACATGGACGACGATGATGACGACAGCCCGCTCGACATGGACGTCTCGCTGCTCTCAGAAGCCGAGTCGGCGCCGCCCGCTTTCCCTTCTGCACCCGCCGCGCTCCCTCGCAAACCCAGCTCCAGCAGCCTGTATATTGCCGCGCTGACCAATGGCGGCACGCTGCCACAGTCCTTCAAGCGTGCACCGTCTGAGCGCCGCGCGAAGCCGCAGCCGCGCCCCGTGGCAATTGCCGTGGGCCTGGCTCGGTCCAACACGGCACCGGCGTCGCCGCGGCGATTTCCCGCCGTGGAGCCTGAGGCACGCGATCGCTCGCTGCTGTCGTATCGGCCCGTGACTAGGGCGCCGCTGAGCCTGAGACTCAAGACTGAGGCCGCCGGGACAAAGCGTGAGGCTGTGGCGGAGAGAGTGGCTCGCAGGTTGTCGTATGTGGCGACGGATCAACGGTGGAGAGCGTCATGGGAGGGAGATGAAATGTGTGCATCTCGGCTAGACGGACCCATGGGAGATTCCATGCCGGCTCGGTGAATTTTTATTGCTTTTTTTTTTCTTTTTGGCGGAGGAGATTTCCCCCCGGATCTCATCATGACTTGTACTACTACTACTGCTACTACTATTTGATACCCGAAAGTCTTATAGCGCTTTCACAGAACCAGTCCTTTGTTATATAAACTTGTTAGATTTCTAATCTTATTATGACTTTTACAATCTATCCACAAATCAGTGAATAACATACCACATAACCTGAACCCTGAACCTACTCACCAATCTCATTTGTCACATCCACAAACGACGTCCACTGCCTCCATGCCTCTCCGCTCTTTAGCGCCCACCGCGCCCTCCGAACCCCCTCCTTCCACCGACACTCGCCCGGTCCTCGTTCCTTGATGACCTTTCCATCATCTCCCTCGCCCATTGCTGATTCGTCCGCCTCCACGAGGCCCGAGACCACAAATAGCGCAGCTGCATTCATAAGGATGAACTCCAGCAGCGGGTGATTGTCCTCCAATTCTCCGTGCAAGATCTGGTGCAGTAGGTCTGCATTCTCCTTGGGCTCCTTGCCAGACTCCACCTCATTCAGCGCATGCCGCGACATTCCAAAGTCCTCGGGCGTCACTGTAAAGTCCCGCACATACACCTCGCCCGTTTCGTTCTCCTGCAGCATCCAGCAGTACGTCGGCCCGGCACAGCTAATCTCGTCAAGCTCTTCGGCGCCACACACAATCAGCGCCTTGCGCACGCCGGCCATGCGTAGTGCCTCAGCAAACGCCGGCCCCAGTTCCCGTCTGGCAACGCCAATCACACGCGCCTCCAACACCTTCTCGACGGGGTTGGCCAGCGGGCCGAGGTTGTTAAAGATTGTGCGCCACGGCAGCTGCTTGCGCACAGGCGCCACATAGCGCATGCCCGGGTGGAAGACGGGCGCAAACAAAAAGGCATAGTTGGTGCGCGAGTAAATGTCTACCAGCGTCGACGGCTTGACGGCATTCAGAATCGGCGGACGTGGCGCCATGTTGTTGACGAGATCGGCGCTGCCTGATTTGGACGTGCTGGCGCGGTTGCCGTGCTTGGATACAAGGATAAGGGCTGAGGCAATGATGGAAGCAGTCGTGCTGATGTTGAAGGTGTTGTGGGAGTCGCCGCCGGTGCCGACAATGTCACACTATTCTTGTTAGCTTGGGCTTGTTTGCTGGCTGAACGGGAGTAGCCTACCAGACCGCCGTTGTACTTGCCGGCCTTGAGTCCGCGCCGCTCAATTAGCGCGGCCAAGCCCGGCGCATCAATCTGAGCTGCTGCCTTTTGCATTGCCGCCGCACACTCGGCCATTACGTCAGCGCGCAAGTCCATTTGGGTGAAATGCAGGGCCATCAGTAGCGACGCCGTCTGGGCTTCCGACACTTGGTTGGTGAAGAAGTGCGAAACAGCGTAAGCAACTTCGGCGGGCGTAACGCTGGAGCCAGGCCACATTTTCTGTAGCAGTGGCTTAATGTCTATCTTGTCGCTCATTTTGAGAGTTTCGCAGGGTTGAGTAGATTCGAACAGAGTAGTACAACTATGTATGTATATAGAATTAATGAGATGAGCGTAATTGAAACGCAAGAAAAAAAAGCAGCCGGTATAGTTAGAGCAAGGCTTCAATATAAACCAAAATATAAATATGAGAAGCGCACAAGAGGTTCACAGCAACTTCTTTGGTTATCGCTTGGTGTTTTCGTTTTGAGTCACCTTGGTTTCTTAGTTATGTTACCATTCATTTGCAGATCACGTGATACATCCACTTAATCCTTTTACAGCAATATGTGCAGAATTCAACGACGTTATGTACATATATGTATGTATGTATGTACTATGCACTAATTACTACATACTCACTGACTTCTATGACTAACAGCAGCATTAGCTACTACATGTTCAACCTAAACAACATGTATGCAACAAATCTTGCAAACATCAAGCACAGATTCCGTACCCCGCTACAATCGAATAGCACGTCTGCTCGCCATCACACGCCTCATTGCCGTTGCAAACGCTCAGACGCCCTAGAGTCATGATCTTGCTATCTGACGCTGCTTCTGTTTGCCATGGTGACTCTAGAATAATGGTCTTGGCTCCCATTGGCCGCACCGAGGTGGAAATTGTCGTAGGAACCGCCGAAGCAGTCGTGCCTGCGTCGGCGTTGACGTACACATCGACATTGACAATCGATTCGACAATCTGCTCTCCACTGTCGTCCTCGGGGGTGGCGAGGTTCATGACTCGTGAAGCAGCGGTGGGGGTCGAAATTTCAGTCGATGTTACGGTCTTGGGTGCAGCACTGCCGTTGGTTTGGGTGTGTGTGTGTGTGTTTGTCTTGGTCGTGGTTCTGGTCTTAGTGGTTTTGCTCTTGGTCTTAGTCATCAAAGTCGAAGGCTGGAAGATGATAGAACTGGAGATGCTGGTGGGGATACTGATGGGGGTATTTGCGAGAGTTTCTGTGGCAATGGGAATGCTAGTGGATATTCCACCAGCAATCGCACTCGAGATGCCACTCGGAATAGCACCTGACACGTCATCTGCAACACCATTAAAGGCGCCACCAGGAGAACCACTAAGGATACCACTAGGGACAACGCTCGGGATGGCACTGGGGACAACCGTCGGAACAGCCACATTACTACTCACCCTAGGCTCCACAGAAGATGTGTCCGGCAATCCACCAAAAAAACCTCCAGGGAATCCATTAGGCAAGTCCGTCGGCACAAACGGAAGACTGCTCACAGTAGCCTCTTCAGAGTCACTGCCTTGAGAAGGCGCAGCGGGAGAAGAAGGCTTCACAGTAGATGTACTGCTAAAGGGGAAGGGAAAGGCTCCGATTCCGTTGTCAGTGGAAGTAGCAGTGACAGTGACAGTGACAGTGGCAGTGGCAGTATTAGTGGCAGTGGCAGAAGTACCATCGGCGGTAGTAGGACAGTCATCACACCCAGACCCAGAATCCGCATCCTGATCGAGATCTACAGGCGTAGGTGTAGAAGCAGCGGCAGAGGTTGTGATATTCGCGTTGATGTCAGTAGCCACGGCCTTGGAAGTCTCGGCAGTCTTGGACTTCTCAATGGCCTTGGATGTCGCAACAGGCAATGCAACAGACGTCAATGAAGAAATACTCGCACCCGGCGACGCCGTACTGTTCTGCCATCCCCGATTCCGCGACAACTCATACCACCAGTTCCGCAGCATCCACCCATCAAATTCAGTAATCACCGACGACGTGCCCGCCCACATGATGAATTTCTTCTGGCCCGTTGGCTGCCAGTCATAAAAGTCGTCCAGCCCGTAAATATGCCCGATTTCATGCTCATAGATGTGCATCTCGGTCTGGTCCAGTGCCTCTAGGAAATACTCGGTGCCTAAACGCGCGCCCCAGTCGCCGCCTACGCCGCCCTCAAACCCATCCGTCAGCCACAGCGTGTGGTCGTAGTGTTGCGCCTGACCGCCTGCGCAGCCGGAGTAATCATTGCCCTTCTGGAAGAATTTACCGCAGGCTGGGGCGCACTGCGGCGCGCCCTGGTCGTCTGTGTCGCCAGCGTATACGGTCATGTTGCCGGTGTTGCCGGTGAGCAGAGACGCGTCCGAGACAGCCCAACCGACAATGTTGACGGGAATGTCGGTATAGGGAAAGTTATCAAAGGCGTACAGCCATGAGTACCATCTGGCATAGGAGCGCTGGGCGGCCGAAAGGATTTTGGCGCGGGTGGCAGCGTCGACAGTGTGGTTGGACTCCCAGCGGACGCACAGGTTGACGGTTCTACTTAGTTAGTCTTTTGTTAATGCAACGAACAACGCCAGTAGACTCACCCATTGGCAGCCATCAGCTGATCCCAGCCGTAGTTCTTGAATCCAAATAGCCCATTTGAGTATGTGGATACCTCGTGCTCCCACACTTCACTCAAGGCCTGGGTCAGGTTCGCCGGCGGGCTCCAGGCGGTCTGACTTTTGGACAGAGGCTCTTCAGTCGGCGAGTCTCTCTTGCCAATACTCTTGCCCAAAGCCGTCCAAACCCTGGCATCGTGGTCTTGGCCTTTGCTGTCATTGTGAGCCACGGCTGGCGAGGCCATTGCACCCAAAAAGGCAGCTAAGAGAAAAGAGAAATGCATAATTGTAAGTTGTTCTATAAGTTGGTTGGTTACGTACTTGGGGTTGGTGGATGTGTTTAGGGTTAGATCTCTAGGGTTATAAAGGAATGAAAAGAATGAATCCAGAGTCTAGCTCATGGTATGAAAAGAATGGAATTGTTGAATTTCAAATATCAACAAGAGAAAAAGCAAAAGAATGAAATGAAATGAACGACGCCGAGAACCCTATAAAGGAAGACAGGAAAGAAAGATGTTCCTCGGAAGCGGCCGTACGTCCAACTTATATTGGAATACATAGCTTCGCGATTCACTTTACCTTTTTCATTCCCCCCCTCCGTCGAAAACGTCTGCCTCAGATCACCTTATATGAACAAGCAAGGCATAAGTAGGTTCTACATACTTTGCTCTATAAGACTGGCGACAAGCCTCTTGGAGTGGTCTGGTTTTCCAACAAAGAGAGAAAACAGCCCGATATTACAGGAGCGTTTTTCTTGGCATTCGCTTGAGGATTAAAGAGTGTATCAAGTTGCCTTTTTAGGTCTGGGGAATAGGCTTTGTTCCCTTTATTTTTTTGTCTACGTAGAGCCTCTGAACTGTGTCGATCTCTTGTTCATCAACCTGGGTTTGAAGTGCTCTGTCGTATTTCTTATTTCACTTTTCAATTATATCGGCTCAGTGGCATCTAAATACCTGCTTTTACGCTGTTGAATTGTTCACAGGGGCTTCCTGATACCAGTGCTGTCTGGCTTGGCTTCGTACTCAAGAAGTCAAAAAAGAAATAGAATAAAAAGGGGAATAATCATACTGCGAGCCTTGGCAAATCTTATACACGTATGGTATGTATATCTTTGTATGTATCATCTTCCCCGTCTTGAATTCTTCTTGTTCCTCTCACCACAAAACAAATCCCTCGAGTTTCGTTGTTGACCTCGGCCGCTTCAACCCTTCTCCTTTTTCCCTGTTCAACCATCAAGAGCTTTCTCAATCGTGATATCTTGCTTCTGAACAATTCATAGTCTCAACTTACAGCGCCACCGCTCGCTTTGTAGATTCTCGTCTTGCAGTTTTAAATCTTTATATCCTCCTTGTAAGCCATCGATTTGTAGCACCGACGTCGTCATGATGCACTCTCCGCTACTGTTACACCACAAGTCCCGAAATCGCCATTAAGATTACAGAGATCGCATCTGCCATGCGAAAAGTTCCTGATACATTATTGTCTATATTCTAGGTTTCCAGGCCAAACTTACAGTGTCATGAATAAAACTGAATCCGTTTCCCATTTCGATTTTTCACCGAGAAAATGGCAGGATATACTTCAAAACTAAATTGACTCCGTTTTGTGTCAGAATCGTCGCTTTGTTTTCCGAAAAGAGGTCTAGGGTTTGTTAGGGTCCAAAGCACATGTACTACGCTACATTACAGAATACATAATGGCTTTGTGGAACGAGGCTCCCTCAGCATTCATCCATTCTTCTGCAAATCTTGAACAGTCTCCATAGGCTATATAAATCCTCCAGAAGAAGGTAAACAAAAGCATCAAAGTCTTCGGCTGACTTGATTGGTTGGACGGAGCCGCCAAAGAAATCAAGCCATCAGCTACAGGCGAGGGCCGTCGGGTCGAGGTCGATGTCCGAGCAAGAAGGTTGCAATCCAGCCTGCATCTGTCTTTCAAAAGCCGCGGAAAGCAACAATGCTCTCCAGTCAGACTGAAGATTCCACAAGCCTCTTTTGTTGATTCCGAAAAAAAAACAATTCAAAAGGTCGTTCGCCGTTGACAGAGTAACCAAACACCCCCGGCCCGCAAGCGCAAGCCTGCACGTGCGAATATGATATGTCATTCCAAGTCGGGAGCCAGCCTTCCAGGCTCAAGTCTGGACATCTTCAGGATCGAGAAGGTCGTTTGTTGGTTTCTAAGGATGTAATGGGACTTAGAGATGGAGGTGACAATTACGAAGTGGATACATAGTATTTTGGTTGCCAAAAGGAAGTATCAATGCAGCTGCCCGGCTGTCCGACAAGATTCATAACGCATTAGTCTGCATACATATATTTATACAGATGTGTGTAAGTGCTAATAGAGTGCATGCAGCTTGTTACATAGTCCACTCACACCAATATATCCTGCTGGGAAGTTCATACTACAACACAGCTACGTCGCTCCTTGCACCAGCTTTCTCGCCAATGACGCTCTCACCATTCACAACCCTCCTTGGCAGGCCGTTACATCCTTTTCAGCTACACTCTTATGCTTTATTCAGCGCGTGTCTTGCAGTTTCGAGACGACGTTGGCAAACTTCAGCCTCCCCGTCCGCACCTGAATGATGTGGGGGCCGGCCGCGGCCGCAGCTTGTTGCAACTATGCATAACCGTCGCTTGCCATCTATAACAAGCCTGGTTGTGTGCTTTTCTGGTCAATGGTTGTCCGGAAAGAAGGCAGTAACTGACTTTGAATGTGAAATGTTATAAAGAACCATTTCCTTTATACGTACATTTTAGGGGGTAGTCCTAAAGCAAAACAAGTACATTTTGCTGATAGCAAGGCATTCTGTTATTAGGGTTAGGGCTGAGATCACCGTACAAGTACTTGTACCAAACAGCTTTAAGCGTGTCGAGAAACTAGAAAACAAAAAAGAAAAAAAAAATCGGTATTATGGTAGTACCATGGGGTTCCATGATTATTGACACCGTACGTAAAAAGGACACGATGTTCAACCAGTTACCATTGCACCAACAAAAATGAAGGGAAGAAATGAAGAAGTATGTCTTGATTAGATGATCAGTATCTAGTAGGTTTTCCATGAACTTTAATTACTTCTGTCAGTCTGGCTGGTAAAGACTTGGTATACTTAACAAAGTCTTCTGGTAAAAGTTCCTCCCAAGCTTCTTGTATAGCAGCAACTAACTTAGCTCTGCTAGTGAACCGCTCATCTTTCATCATGATCTTATTCTTCATCTCACCCCAGATATTCTCTATAGGAGAGATATCAGGGCTCTGTGGTGGCCACACAAGCTGATTTATATGAAATATCTCCTTCCACTTTACTACCATTTTTCCCTTATGCCAGCTAGCATTGTCTTCTTGCATGAGTACTCCAGGTCCCTCATGCCTCCTCTGCTCAAGATAGAAGGGAAAGAAATTGGTCCGCCACACATTTGCAAAATATGTAGCTTGATTCATAGTAGGCCTTTGTGGGAGAATCACTAAAGGGCCCTTCTTCCCTCCCATAAAGCAAGCCCAGATGCCAACTGACACTCCGCAATTTTTATTCCTCTTGTCAATGCAACTGTCCAACCACTCCTCCCCAGGAGCTCTTGTTACCCAGATATTCTTTGCTAGAGTATCTGTCCGAAAATAGCACTCATCAGACCAACATACTTTACTCCAGTCAACATGCTGGTGAGTCTGTGCAAAAGATACCCGCTTTGCCTGGTTTATAGGGCTTATACCAAGCCTCCTTCTTGCTTTTCTTCTGTATAGCCCTTCTTTTTTCAGCT
>CM069896.1:2391642-2410982 GCA_036034705.1 Thielaviopsis punctulata
TGGTCTGAGTCGGAAGACCACTTGCAACCCCCGCTATGTTGTTTTGCTCTTGAGGGGTGCTACGAGCCTTGTTGGAAGGCCATGTTTATTTCTACATTGAAGGATAGTCTTTGTCATTATACTTTGTTGGATAGAAACGTATGCATGGTTTTGCTTTTGACGGAGTGCCATCTCTCCGTTTTGTATATATGGGTTTGGTTTAGAAAAGCTGTCGTATGTAACCTAAAGCTACGTATAGACAGGAGAATGAAGACTCTTACTCACTCATATATATATCACTGTGCCATTACGAAAAAAAAAGGAAGCAACATGTGTGTACTTATATCTGGTCAGCCGTCTAAGAAAACAGGATAAACTTTATACATGCTTTGAATATTCCTTTAAAAAAATCAACACGGAAATATTCTAGAACAATGGCAAGAAAAGGCTTACGCGGAGGACTTGGAGTCACAGGAAAAATTTTCAAACCACTTAATTCGAAATTGACATATTCCAGCTGAGATGCACAATGTCAAGTTTTAGCTCCGGCTCGGCGTTGGGAGCTGAGCAAGAAATTTACATGGATTTTATTTTATTTTACTTTTTTTTTACTGCAAAGGATCAACTAAAGCAGAAAATGTCAAAATTGAGGCTCTGCTAAAATCTGATGGGTTTTGTTCTAGCCCCAAATTTAGAGGTCAGTTCAGTTATGTTCGTTTTCTCCATGAAAAACCTTTAAAAATTGATGTACATACGAGACCGACTTGTATTTGTTCATACTTTCTGCTACGCGTAGACAGGATAATCAAGACTTTCACTTACCCTACTTGTACTTGACTGGGCTTCTTTCATGTTCAGCCCGTCAAGTGAGCAAGATAGGAAACCATTTTTTGTGCATATTTACATATTTCGCTTTGCTGAGAGGTAGTGAATGAAGAGGCCAGCCACATTCAAATCAGGACTTCGGCGATATTTCTCCCCTACGCAAAATTCAAGAGCGGAAATGGTAAATTCCGCAGTATTTATGCAACTCGACTTCGCTACATCCTTCAAGGGAAGAGTTTGTGGTGGCTCATGACTTGAGTCAATTTTTCTTTTCTCTTTGCTTTTTAAGTTCTGTCGAGAAGAGAAGTCAGATGACCCCTGACCTATTCGCGCTTGTCCATCCTGATTGTACCGGGGGAAGCGGCTATTTGTGTGTGTATGTATGTATATACTGGTATGGTATTTATACATACATAGGGCGATGATACCGAGGCAGGATTTGGATGAATGAATCAGTGAATAAAATGAGAGCCGGAGGAGGAGATGCTTCGGAGAACTTGTGGAAAGATCAGTAGGGGAAATGTGGTGATAGAAGTGGGACTTGAAATGAGTTGGAGCTTGCTCATTACATATTACATCACGTGGGGTGAGTTTGATGGGTTCAGACGCTTTATGACTATGGAATGCATGCGTTTGTCTGTGACTTGCGTTTGTTAAAGTTCCGTCATAGAAACAAGAAAGCGTGACGTAATAGCCACAGCTGTTGAACAGGCAAAGTTGTTTACGTATAGAGATTGAGATGGAGCCATCAGGGTAGCAGTCTCCATGCTACTCGGCCGATTTGAATTGCCTTTCGTGAGTATATACATAGTAAACTTGCATATGTATGTATGTACATATACGGAGTACATACTGGTATCGTCTGTAGTATGTAATGGCGTGGTTTGTGGGTTGGAAGAAACAACGAGAACAAAGCTTGGAAGGAGTCAACAGGTGACAGTGTATGACGACAGGTTGATGGATGCTCTTTTACAATGGAACAATACACAAAAAGAGTCATGGTAAAAATAAAGCAAGAATGAGGTGCTATTGTGCATGACCCCCTGAGATGGCGTTATTTTGTACTACATATGTAGTTGTACTTGTACATATGTACATATGTATGTACTTAGTGCTTGTATGTACGTATAAGTACAAGTATATACATGAGAAACTTGATACATGTACATACATACATTATACACTGTGAACTGTGGCCACCTTTGGCAAGGCCAAAAGGCCAAAAGTTGAAAAAAGGCACGCCACGTCTAACTGCATACATACTGGTACATAGGGGCGGGTAGTCAGGTACCACTGACCTGTAGCCTCTTGCAGCAACTTCCGGCAAAAAGAGGCAGGGCTTGTTGGTTCGCAGAGTTTCCATTACCTTATTCTTAGCAAATGTAAACTACAAGCGAAGAACAAGACGGCAAGTTTCCCCAGATTTTGGCAGGAAAAGCTTGCCAGTTACCTAAGTACCAGTAATTGTTGAATTTCTTTTTTGGAGAGTTCTGGCAGGCTCTCCTTGGTTTTGGGCTATTTGGAGAAGAAGGCTCAGCTGACACCTTTGTTTGAAAAGGGCCTCCTAGTTTGGGAATGAGGCCTGAGTCTCCAATATCGAAGAGAGAAGAATCAAGGGACGATGGAGAGGTGAATGTTGAGGGACCCCATGAATCCAGAACCTCCTCATGTGATCAATTTCAAAAAAAAATCCTCTCTCTTCTTGCCGCTTTGAGCAAAGCTAACTCTAAAAAAACAACAACAACCACAACAGCAACAGGTGCACTGTCGGCGAAGTCCTAAGGCTGTATACAAGTGCATAGTATGTACAAGTACCAGTTGTGTGTACAAATACTTGAAAACTTTTTCTTAGGCCACAAAGTCACAATAAACCGGGGCACTGATGCAAGTTTTTCTGGGCTTTGACAAAAGCCTAGAAGCTTGTTTCCCCCTCTGAAAAATAGGGCGTGCCCCGCTCCCCCCTGTGAGAAGCATGTAGATTCAGCACAAAACGTGCTGAAGAGAAGAGTTTTACAGGCGGATTAGGCCAGCTCGGTCCCCCGGACCCATTAACCGAAACAGTAAAAAAAAAAAAAAAAAAAAAAAGCCTTGTGATCTAAAATTTTCCTCTGTTAGCGGAGTCTTTGTACGTAACAAGAACTCCCGTGGGCTCCAAATATTTGACTGGAAATCAAACGAAAATATGTAAGTACAAGTACATACCAGTATGTAATATTAAAACCAAGAGTTTGCCATTTATTATTTAAAGGCCTAGCTCTTTCCCTTGGACTTTGATGTTTGTTAGCTGTTTGAATAGATCATCATCATTCATCGTTGAACCCTCTTTGACTTAACTTTTCCAGTCTCGCTACTCTTTTTCTACTTATACACTTGGAAAATACTATCAATTCTTTATACACAACACACACAAAATGGTCCTCTACTCTTCTGGTCGCGGTGGCTCTGGCAACATGTCCGCCAAGCAGTACCCCCCCATGACTGCCGCCGACCTGGCCACTCCCACTCTCAAGACGCCCTACTACAGCACCGGCCGCGGTGGCTCGGGCAACATGGCTCGCAACAACGATGCTGCCGAGGCTCGTCTGCGCCAGGACTTGGATGAGTGCGTTTTTTCCCTCTCTCTCTCTTTCCTTTTTCCGTCCTCAACAAAACAGCTAACTAATCAACCTGTAGAATCTCCTTCCGCCCTCTGACCGGTCTCATCCACTCGGGCCGTGGCGGCGCCGGCAACGTTGTCAACGCCGAGGACTTGGCTTTGGCGGAACTACCTGTTCTTCCGTCGCACGGGGCTTCTCCGCGCCGCCACAGCACAGAAATGCTAGAGAAGGCCAAGGCCTTCCTGCGCCTGTAATTCTTTTTTCTTCTCTTTTTCACATCTTTTTATTTTATTTTCTTTCTTCTCTCTTTGTTTTATACTTGCTTTTGACCTGCTGCTCATCGGGGAATCCTGTTTCTTGGTCTTGTTTTTACACATGATACCCAAACCCTGACTTTTTTTTTCCTTTGCCGGAGATGCTTTATTCATTTCCTTCTTTATCATGGGGCCCTTACTCCTTTGCCTCTCTCTGACTTCTTTTTCTTATCTCTGCATCCATCAGCCTGTTCTCTGTTCTTTTGCTTTTTTTTTTTTTTGCTTCTTGCTTTTTGGAGTTTGGGGGTTCTTTTTATACCACAAAATCATTTTCTTTACGGCTGGACATGACTTCTACCATAGAGGAGAAACAAGGGGACAAAAGGGGACAGATCTTACGCCCTATAATAACGCATTCATGGCATCAAATAAAACGCATTCGTCACATTTCATGTGTTCTCTCTGCCAAGTAAATGTGTTTCTCATGCCAGTCTAATGAAAATCGTGACACATAGAAATCAGAAGCTCTCCAACTTTGCTAATCACGTGATCGCTATACAGGTTTGAGTCATGTCATTTGTGAGCCGTAATGTTGAATATGCTGCTAGGAGTATTATTAAAATGATATAAAAATACAAGAGGCTAAATCAGTCAATATTTTGAAGGGGTTTTTTTCTTTTTTCTTTTTTGTGAGCTTTAGTTTTAAGCCTTGGTCAGTCTGTGAATTTCTTCAAAGAAGAACTTGAGGTCATCAGGGTTGACACCAGGAGTGATTCCTATTATAAGTTAGTACAGGATTCGGGGGGTTTTTTTTTTTTAAAAAAAAAAAAAAAAAAAAAAAAAAAAAAAAAAAAACTCACCGTGTCCCAAGTTCGCAATCCAGCCCTTCTTCTGCTTCCAGAACCCATCAACCGTCGTCTGCACGGCCTGCGTAATCGCCTCTTTGGTGCCGTAAAGCACGCCCGGGTCGGCGTTGCCCTGGAAGGTAATCTTGCGGTCGCCGCGGATCTTAACGGCCTGCTCGGGCGTCACTTGCCAGTCCAGGCCAACCACGTTGTAGCCCAGGTTGCACACGTCGTCCAGGGCGAACCACGCGCCCTTGGGGAAGACGGTCATGGGAACCTGCGGCAGGCCCAGCTCGGCCAGGCGCGGCGGCAGGTGCTTGGAGATGTAGCCCAGGAAGGGCTCGGAGAATTCCTTGAATGCGGCAGGCGAGAGTTCGCCGGCCCACGAATCAAAGACCATGACGAGCTATAGAGTTAGCACTTGTAAAGAGATTACAAAGAGCAGGGAGGAAAGAGAGGTCAAGAAAAAAGAAATTACCTGGGCTCCTGCCTTGACCTGCAGAGCAAGATACTCGACGCAAATCTCGGCAATTCTCTGCAGCATAGCCTTACTCTCCTTGGCATATCTGTAGATCCACTTCTTGCTCTCCATGAACAACTTGGTACCGCCGCCCTCCACCATGTAGCAGAAAAGCGTCCACGGCGCGCCGCAGAAGCCAATCAGCGGCACGCGCCCATCCAGCTTCTTGCGCGTCAGGGTGATGGCCTTGTACACATAGTCCAGCTCCTTAGCCACGTCCACATGACCCGTCAGCACCTTTTCGTACTGGCCGTCGTCGGGCGTACGCAGAGGCTGCGGGAAGTGCGGGCCCTTCTTGTCCACCATCTCGACAACCATGCCCATGGCCTGCGGAATCACTAGGATGTCGCTGAAGATGATGGCCGCGTCAATCAGGCCGGCGTAGCGCTCAATGGGCTGCAGCGTAATAGTCGAGGCGACTTCGGGGTCGCGGCAGCACTCAAAAAAGTCACGCTTGCCCTTGGCCTCGTGGTACTCGGGCAGGTAGCGACCAGCTAAAAGGGGGAAGGAGGTGGGGGGTTAGCACGGACGGTATATAGAAGAGGCAGAAGGGACAAGAGATGAACTCACCTTGTCTCATCACCCACATCGGGGGACGCTCAACCGTCTCGCCTAGATAGAGCATGTTAGTTAAGTTAACTAGCTCCAGTCGTCATCCAGCCAGCCACGGCGTTGCTGTTAAACCTGCTCCCTATGCGCACAAGCAAGCAGGCAGGCAGACCAAGCCAGTTGCTACTCACCCTTGGCCGCACGAAGCAGCAGATCGTTCTTGAGAGGTGCAAACTCGGCATCCATTTTTGGCAATCCTTGGCTTATATATTTGAAAGATGAAGAGAGAGAAAATGAAATAAGAAAAAAAAAGACGAGTCAAAATAACTGAATCAAGTACATAAATGAAGAACGTAAAAGGTTGTTTGAGGCGTATCTGGCGCCACACTTGATGATGGGGTCGGCTTCCCTCTTCGTTTTGTTCCCGAGTCAGGCAGGTTCAGAAAATAGTTGTGGCGCACCCCGCTTTTCGTGACATAACCCTGAGAAACCCTAGTTGTTTCCGGAAGTTAGCTGAGCCCCCGTCAAGTACAAAACACGCTAAGTTTTTGGGTTCACGATCCTTTCAGTGGAACACATGACATCACATTGAATTCATTAGGTGGATTTTGAGTGGAGTCATGATTTTATGATTTCTAATCACGAAGAAGATTCGTCTCTCGATCTTGTTGAAAGCGTTCTCTGCAATACTGCTGGGTTTCTACTCTTCCCTGCTAGACGGCGATTTCTGTACTGGCACGAACAACATGGCGTATCCCTTTGAGGTTTGTAGGCATCATGAAATCCGCAGCCGGATTTTCTTGTAATGAGTTGATTGATTAGTTGTTTGGCTAGTCTACATGTACGTCTGCTCGTCATTCAAGTATACGTATGTATGTAGATGAAAACTAGTTCCATCAAGGAATCCCTTTCTCAATTATAAAAGGAATATCTTAAAGGCCAATATAGAGATTCAAATACACAGAAGATTTACATGAAGTACTAAGAAAGTTGGACGACTAGGCGGCAATGGAAAAATTGAAATTAAGTGGATATGAATAATTCACGAAGGTCTAGCTAAACTCGTGATATATAAGCAGGCTAGAGCTAAATCCATCCAAGGAAAAACTACTAAACTGAACGAAAGCAATGTTACACAGCTTTCAAGCACCAGCCGTGGCTCTAACACCCCGCTCACAGCATCTCTGCCACTGCAGACTTGAACTAAACATAGAAAAAGAGAGAAAGAAGAAAAGTACGTGATCTTTCAGCAGGTCGCGCCACAATATAGGCTTGACCCAATCTCAAACGGCCCGTGACCAGAGCGCCAGACATTTAAGAGTGGCGAAATGAAAATGGCGTTAAGTCGATACAGTTACATGGGCATGTATCGATATTAGAGGTTGTGCAAGAGGATCAGGCTATTATTGGCATATATATGCCGGTAATTTTCTGCGAGTAGCAGGCAGGATAACCAAACAACAGACTGAAATAGCTGAGCAACTGGCTGAATACGTGAAGAGCGGTGCAGACACGTAGTATTGCAGGCGTACGAAAACTTAATTGTGTAGTACTTGCGAGGCAACACAAGGATGTAATTTTCCCGAGTGCCCATTGGATCCTGATCTCACTCTCGCTCTCTCTCGCTATCTCTCTTTGCTTTACTTCTTTTTTTTTCATAATGGGAGAAAGGACGAGTGACAGATTTCGAGGACCGCTACTGAGACATGAACACGGCATCAAATATTCTCATCAGTTTCAAACACAGCGAGAATCGGACAAAGAAAACGCGCGCCCTGTCTGTATGAGAAGCAAACGCGCGGGGTGGTTCATGATAATCTGGCAAGCGGACTGGAACAAGATTGTTTGGCTATTTACTGGGTTCTTGGGAATCTTTTGGTACTTGACCAAGAGCAACGGAACATGTCAAACAGAAGCGGCACAAGTCGTCACTTGTAATTGACCTAAGCCTGTCAAGAATGTGATGTGATGTGCGGCTGTATTTGGTAATGATGGGACAGTATTGGCAACCAACAACAAAGAAACAGACGGAAATGCCAAGACAATGCCGCGAATAAGGCGGTAGTTGCTGACTATAAAAATACTGGATGGTGGCAGTACACACATTCACACAGAGAGAGAAAGGGAAAAGGAAATACAGTACTTGAGTGTATATGCATACAAATTGAATGCAGTAAGGCGAGCAACTGCAAAAGTACCGACGCCTTTTCCTATGTATACTACATACTGCATACGTACATAGTATGTACATGCGTACAATACATTATAGGCAGCCTATATGTACATATGTAGGTAAGATGACTGGAAAACTCGGGTACCACTGGATACTACTTTTGCCTCTGGCCCGTTTTACAAACAGCAAGAAAAGCTGGTACTCACAACATCTTGCTGATAACTTTCTAGAGGCGTTTTCATATCCTACTGTCATTTTGTATAATAGCAAGCCCGAATATGCGGGTTTCCATCAGGAAATTACAGCTGGAATTCGCTTCTAGGGTGAGAGGTAGAGGATACATAGTTATGGCGCCTAATTGTACTGTACAGGGCTATCAGAAAAAAAGAACCCCCGACCTTGGCGTGGTACACAACACAAGCCTGTACGACCAGCCTATCCAGCAAAGCAGCAAAAGAAACAAATAAACCCTTTATAAGACGATAAGGAACAAAGACATTTTATATGCCAAAAGAAAGTACTTTACAAACAAACAAGCCAATTAAATAGAAACCCTCGCAGTGCATTATAGACCACTCCTTCGGACTTTGAGATTGGAGACACCGGGCAAGACAATAGATGGACAAGAATGCA
Source organism: Thielaviopsis punctulata (assembly GCA_036034705.1). NCBI lineage: Eukaryota > Fungi > Ascomycota > Sordariomycetes > Microascales > Ceratocystidaceae > Thielaviopsis > Thielaviopsis punctulata. The sequence continues at coordinate 2,400,018 of CM069896.1, forward strand.
AAACAAACAAACAAAAGAGAACACTGAGATGAGATACTGTTTACAGACTGCTCTACGGTCCTCTAGGACGAGGCCCAGTTCTACACTCTCATCTCCCCAGCTCAAGCCCTCGTACAAGTCTGCTCTTACAACAAAGCATCTAAGTCCAGCCGGCACTCAACCCCCCTTCTTATTCACCCACCCTTTACCTGTGCCAAGTGTGGCAGCTTGGTACTTTTTACCTTTTCTGCTGCTCACACATTCTTGTGATGTCAAGTACTTCCAGCCTTTGTCCACCCATGGCGGTTGTGTATTTGTGTGGATAATGCATGTGTTATGTATGTCGGCCAAGTACAGGCTCTCCTCCCAGCGCGCATGTTGTGCATCTCGACAAAGTATTTGATTGCATGTCATCCCGCTCATATTTTCCTTTCGCTCCGCACAAAGTGCAAACGGCCTTGGTTCTTGTTTCTTTTTCTTTCCCATGCTCTTTTGATTTAATACTGCCACATTGTATCAAAAGCCTGTTCACCCGTTAATTCCTTCTTATGCACTCTGTATTTCTTTATCGAGGTACTGCTTGCATCAGTCGGTCAAACCTTTGTTGCACACATTTTATACGCTTGTCTCTGAACGACTGTATTTGCTATTAAGTGCCTACCAGCACGCCTGATTTCGTTGCTTTTCTTGGTTTCTCTCTCTCTCTCTCTCTTTCCCCTTCTTTTCCGGCCTTCTATCTCTCTATACTCGAGAGAAAAGAAACAGAAGTTAAAGAAGCTCAACTCACAGAGAGAATCTGAGAGACCACTCCTCTTCCATCATTCGTCTCTTCTTCTTTGGAAGAGGGAGACTAAAAGTTAAAAAAGAAAACAGGGAAAAGCTGACTGGTAAGTCTCTCGAAGCTCTAAGCGTCAGTCAACAATATTGCCTTGAAAAGAAGGCAAGAAAAGAAAATACAGAAAAAGGTTACGAGTACAAAACCATGAGCAATCGTGCCATTGCTCAGGCTCTTGCTGCCGGCAGAGTCCCTAATGATGTTGACCGCGCCAAGCTCTACGAAAGCACCGACAACCAAACCATTGCTGCCATCATTTTCGTCGGCTCGTTCACAACCATCTTGGTCTTAGTGCGGCTGGCATCACGCGTGTTGATTGTCAAGCGGTTTGGCATTGACGATGCCCTGGCTTTATTTGGTCTGGTAAGTTTTAGACACAATGGTCTATACCACTCGCTCACAAATACTAATCATGGCAGATCACTCTCATTGCTTTCATCGTGCTCTGCGTCATCTTGATACGAATGGGCTCTGGCCGCCACTTTGTATACGTGCAGTACGTCATGACGCTCCAGACCGTTGAGAACAGCGAAATCATCGACTTCGCCGCCCACCTAATCTACACCTCCTCTCTCCTTATCGGCCGTCTCAGTGGCCTGGCTTTTTACTACCGGCTTTGCAAGATGCACAACATCTTCCGACTGGCCATCTTCGTGGTGGCCGGCATCATTGGCGCCGGTTTTCTACCGCAAATCTTCCTCATCATCTTCCACTGCGTGCCGGTCACAGGCCTGTGGCCGTACGAGTGGCAGCCGGGAGTCGACAAGTACACGTGTCTGGAATGGGGCCTGGTTTATAGCGTCAACTCGGCGACTTCTCTGCTCTGCGACTTTTTGATTTTCGGTATTCCCATTGCCATGTTGCGTGCTCTGGATATGAGCCGCAAACGCAAGATTCAACTAACTTGTATTTTGCTGCCTGGAGTTTTGTGAGTTTGAGTTCTTCTCTTTCGTGATTCTCATTCATACCCAACAGTTTCTAGTTATCAAAACTCCCCCCAAACACCAGTACCACCTCTGTCTACACCAACTAACTGGCCATCCCACTAGAGTCATCTGTATCTCTATCACCCGCCTCGTCTTCGTCATCAAAGGACAATGGGAAGCCGACATGTCCTGGTCCTACAACCCTATGCTCGGTATCGAAGTCTCCGAAATTGGCGGCACTCTGATTGCTCTCTCCGTCCCCGGCATCAAACCCGTCTTCGACCTCATGTTTGGCAAGCTGCGCGACGCATCCAAAGAGTCCTACGGCTCTGCCCGCAGCCGCTTTCACCCGCATTCACAGCACCTATCAAGCACCGAGAACCTTAAGGAATCACATCTGCATCGCAGCCGCCGCGGTGCTACACAGAGCAGCGTTGCTGGGGGGTGTCACCGTGATTTTGAGCTCGAGTCGACGGGCAGTGCGCGCATGGGCCATGGAGCCGGAGTAGTGGCAGCGAAGAAGGAGTCAATTTCAACGGTTGGCTCGGGAGATGAGAATAGCCTCCGACCTGGATCTGATGCCATTCTAGTGCAGGTGGCTTTTGGAATCGATGAGGAGCGCGGGTCGCCGATTCCAAAGAACTATGGATTAAAGCACTTTTCCAAGGATGGAGAGGTGTAAGTGAATAGGGTTTGTGATGAATATTAGGGTTGCCTGGGTTAACGGCCGTTTTGATTCTGTGTTTCTTGTATTTAACTGCTACATACATACTAAACATAATGCATTGATTTTCTTTTTGAATTATTATTATTTGGAAGCAGTTTCTTGAATGATTGATTCTATGTAGAACGTGAGTGTAATATCATTGTCGAGAAAATGAGCGATATATATTATTCGGGTGTTTAACAAATCATAGACATCGTCTGAACAACCAGGCGAACTTGATTGTGCTGCCTGAGAGATTATGCTACAATGTTAGGATTTGATAAGCCAGAATTCATTTGTTTCTTCAATATGCAAACAAGAGACGAATTGCATAATTAGAGGCACCCGAACTCTCGTGCGAGCGAGAACAGAGGAAATATTGAAGAGAGTAAAGACAAAAGAAAACCACCGAGGTTCTAAAGGTTGTCTTACTGCATATATGTATGTACTATGTATGTACATACTTGTACATACAAAAAAAGTCAGTGTCAAATCCCAGGTGCCATGCTAACTTAAAAGAGGTCACACGAACATCTATAATGATATCTCTCCGAACATTCACATGACTTCGTGATAACATTGTGATTAGGTGCTCTTATAGCAAACCGAAATTAAGCAAAAAGATGTCAAATAGTACAAATTACTTGGGCGCGGGGCGTCAAAAAAGGCGTTGTACTTGCGTGTTCCTCCATTTATCGGGTTGAATATATATGGGAGGCGCAACCTGGGCAGATAGGGTCAGTCAATTCACAAAGTAAATCAGTTAGCCAAGAAGTTTGGGAGCTTGCATATGTGGACATGTGTGCGGCTACACACCGCACCACAGGGTCGTGCAAATAACCTCACAGGTTGGCCAACGGCTGCGTACTTACCAGGTAGTGCATGTGTATGGCTGCGAGTACGAAGCTTGGCTTATCTAAGACGCTCCCTTATTTCTCCAGTGGTCTCCGTCTGCCTCTAAGCAATTTTCTTTATCTCCCACGCAAGACGAGTATGTACATACTATGTATGTACAATAGCTGCTTGCTTTCAAGCAGATCCACCATTTCTCTGAGACGTACAAATATGGAGCTGCACACAACCTGCATATTCTTGCATCTGAATGCACATGCGAATGCAACTCATGCATGATGCCTCATGGCAAGTTAAAAAGGCACCATCTGTGTTAAGAGCACGAGCAAGCCAGAGCGTGGGAGCGTGCAGCCAAGCGCATTACTTGACCTCATACTATGTACTTGTACTTGTATATGTATATGTACGTCCCTTAAGGAAAAAAAAGGGGGGGGGGGGATCTGCGCAGACGCGGGCATCTCAAATAATCAAGTGTGGTAAATAAGACATTTACTAGAGGCGTGCTTTCAGCGTCTAGTGTGCCTTACACGAGGCTCCATCATGACCGCTTATTAAAAAGCCCAGCCTCGTCTCTATTTTTGTTTTCGTGCACACGAAGCGTTATGAATATATAACATACCTATGGGATATACAAATTGTTACCTAGCTAGCTCGGATGACGGCATAGCTAAGTTGGGGGCTTGGGGTGGCTTGAGGTGTGGTTGTCAGCTATGCTTTTCTTTGATTAAGTTCTTCTGTCCGAAGTTTGGAGTGGTCACGTCGCATTGCCCAATGACTATATTCATTGCACGAGACCGAGATAAATCCACTTCAGGCAAGCGAGCCCTCCATCGCGTAAGGGCCATCTACTTGTACAAACTGTTCACACACTTGTGAATGAATCCACCACGTTTATCCTACGTCACTGGAATGCGACTGATCTTTGCAACTACGCTTAATGACTAAAAGGTCATGTTCGGCTGTATCTCCAATAATCCAAGCTCAGTAGTATGTAGTAGGCTACTTCTAAGACCTTTGGCTTGCCCAAGAATACTTTTGCTGATGTCTCTGTTCTGGGGGCGTACAAGCAAGGCCATGCTAAACCTTGACCAGAGAGATAAGAATAGAAAGGAAGAAGTGAAGACAGCCCTCTGCCTCTGCTTCGGGTGAGACTTGCCCAAAGAAAACTCTCCGAGCATCATCGTCCTTTTCCAAAATTGTAACAAAACATTAACGCAGCAGCAAAAGACAAACTAGAAGTGTATGTATGTATGTATGTACGTACATACAAAGGACATACACATGCATGATAACCCTAATGTAAACCCTTGAGGTTGAGTGCAAAAATCAAAGAATGGAAGGAACCGAGACCGGGAAGTGGCTCCTTCGATTGTTTAGTGGAACCTACAAAAGTGAGAATATGATGAAGATTTCATTTTGTCTTCTTACAAAAACGTTTTTGTTTCTGACATCTCATTATTGCAACTTTTTTTTTATCTTCAAGTCCGTTGTTTGTGTTGGGTGAGCATAAGATCTCGATTTGAGGTTCAAGGTTTATTTATATTTGGGTAAGAGGGAACGGACTTTGCTCCTCCGTAAAAAACTTCATGTATAGAGTACAAGTACACAGTAGTACAATAATACTACATACATACATCCGTATGCATACTTCAAATTCCTCTGCTTAAATGCAACCCTCGATTCCCCCATGCATCAATCACTCCCTTTCATGCACGATACAAACGATGATAATGCCTTTCTCTGATATGGCAAGTATAATCATGAATTACCTTTTTCCCAGTGACTCTGTCTGGGAGGACACAAAAGGAAGATACATAATGAAAACAAAATTCCATACAAGTCAATCCCTTCAAAGCCTGGCTATTTCTTTGTCCTACACGGTTCTTCTCTCTGAAAAAATAAAATAAAAAATCCATCCTCTTGTTACTTCTTAATCTCTCTGTACGGCCGATGCATTGTGACGTCTTTGTCCGCGGTTACGTCTTTCTATTTAACTTCTCATTCTTTTCCTACCTTTCTTGATATTTTCTCATGCGTAATGCTGTGGCTTTTCTTTTATATAATACAGCCACCACGCTCATTCTCTCTTCTCTCACAAATGTGCCAAGTTTGAATTAAGCCCTCTATCTTCATTGTAATGACAAGGTTTGTGTGAGCCGTTCCAAGAAATAAAAATGGCGTTCTAATTAATTGGTGACATGCAAAGTGAAGCCGCCTACACATGCTTATTTCACCACTTGTCTGTACTTTTCCCACTTTCTATTTTTCTTGCTCCTCCTTTGACCTACAGTCCATCGCCGAACCTCGCCTTTCTCTTCTTCGCACCACCACGAATAAGACAACGGCCGAGGAGGTTGTGTTTTCCTCATGCTCTTTCTTATACTTACCTCACTTGGTTAGATACGCTCTTGGTTTCCTATCTGTTCATCCTTCCAATGTCACTCTTGTGTGCTTAATACCCACAACCAACTCGGTTCCAACCACATGAAATGCTACCGTGATCTTCCTGCTTTGATTTGTTTTAGTGTTCGTGATGAGCGTGCCGATCACGTTTGTTTTATTTCTACGACTGCTTCCAATCTCATTCCGTCTGCTTGTGCCTCATGCTTATCTCTCTGGACTCATATTCCTGATCCCCAATACTGTAGCCGCTTCTTCAAAATCCCACAGCTACCTCGGTTTATGACTAGGATCGCTTCCGACTATCGGGCAGTTTATCTCCAGCCATAGCTTCTACTCAGCCATGATATTAAGCCCTCTCTTCCGTCACATAGTTAATTGGTTAATTGCTTTTGGTGTTCACCATACTTTTTTTTCCTCCACATACATAAAGTAGCTGCTCTTGCCCTGGACACAAATGCATTTTATTCACATAACCGGCCCTTCTTTCCGTAGCCAAAATCGTGCTATTCACATATCAACACTTGCCTTCACATAGGCCCTTGTATGGCTTAAGTATGTACATACATATACATATTTCATTTGTTTACCTTCCGCCTTGCTTAGTTTGCCCTGCCGCATTTTTCTCTGCAAGATTCCTCAACTACCACCTCACATACAGCATACCGCTTCAAAGCTTCTGTTCGGGGCTCCCCTTGTGACTTTTCTTCCAAGATTCACTCCCCTCGTCTCCCTTTCTGTCAAAATCACTACATCAAGGTGCACCGCCTTGAGTGTCTGTCATTTTCCTTAATATCAGCCAGATCCTCCCTCTTTCTTCTCATATTCTTGTCGATTGCTTCTCATCCCTTTTCTGTTTTTATCCTCCTTCATCTGCACCAGATAGCCACGTTTTCCTGCCCTTCTCTTTTAGTTCCCTGCGTTGTGGGCTTCTCTTGGCACACAAGACCTCATTAGAGCGGTGACTGGTACAGATTTGTTTGTGTCCGTCTTGTCTGTCTCTTATTGGTCTGCCCTACTGTGACTTTGTGCTGCTTCTATCCTGTCGGACGTCCTTCCGGCTTCCGATCCATTAAACGCCCAGTTTCTGTCAAAACCTTTGCTTATACAGAGGGACTTTTCATCTTTCTTCTTTTATCAACAAACCACAGCTGCTCTTGTCCTTTCCCTTTCTTGCCTTTACGTCAAACGGGTAGGTTTTTTCGAGTTTCCCCTTGTCTTGTGTATCGATTACCCATTGATTGTGTCTGTATCGGCTTACTGTTTACTACTGTTGGTCTTGCTGCATCAGCTGTCCATTCTGTTTCCACCAAATAAACTAACCTCTATAGACGCAAACATGTGGTCCATCCTGGTGTTCTATCTGGCTGTCGCCGTTTCAGCAACCCAAATATTGGACAACGATGAATGGCCGCTAGCAGAAACTGACCTTCTTCTCCCACTTGAAAAGAATGTCAACACCCCAGCACTGTTTTCCATGCCATCATGTGGCAACTTTGTCCTGGAAGAAGCCACCATTGACGACATGCAGGCGGCAATGAAAAATGGGACGTTGACTTCGGTGCAGCTGTCCATGTGCTACCTTCTTCGAGCCCAACAGACGCAGAATTACATCAAGTAAGTCTATGCATGTACCAGGTACATATTTTAAATCCATTGAATCCTCCCGTCTAACATGTGTAGCTCTATTCTGCAGTTCAACCCAGATTTGTTATCGATCGCTGCTGAACGCGATGCCGAGCGTGCAGAGGGCAAAGTTCGTGGTCCTCTGCACGGTATCCCGTTTGTAGTCAAAGATAATATTGCTAGCAAGGATTCTATGGAGACCACTGCTGGCAGCTTTGCTTTACTTGGCAGCATTGTGCCGCGTGATGCACACGTGGTTAAGAAGCTTCGCGAAGCCGGTGCTGTGCTGTTTGGAAAATCGGGCCTTAGCGAGTGGGCAGACATGCGCAGCAATCTGTATTCGGAGGGCTTTTCGGGCCGCGGCGGCCAGGCGCGCAGTCCCTACAACTTTACAGCGAATCCTGGCGGCAGCAGTACTGGCAGTGCAGCAGCTGTTGGTGCAAATGTGATAGCATTTGCACTTGGCACCGAAACAGACGGCAGTGGTATGTTTCTTTCTTTTCTTTTTTCTTTTTGTCTTTCTTTTTTGTGTCTCTCATTTTCTCGCCGCCCTTTTCTCCTTTGTTCCGCCCATGTTTATTTTTCGTTTCTACACCCCGGCATTGTCTCATCGACTACTATTTTCAACAAACGAGAGATTGATAAGGTGGCGTCGACGTTCCTGACTAAGTAGGCTTTGACCTACCTGATGTGGCTTCAGTTCGCCATGACTTGACTTTAGCCTACCATGACTTGGGCTTACGGTTACTAATTAGACCAACTTACTGACCTTTGTTATAGTTATCAACCCTGCTATGCGCAACGCTGTTGTTGGTTTCAAGCCCACTGTTGGTCGCACCTCTAGATCCGGGTAAGTGTGGTGGTCGAGACATTGGCAGCCCTCTCTCGCTATGCATTTCCTGACGCAGTCGATACTGATATATTTTAATGTTGTAGTGTCATTCCTGAAAGTGAACACCAGGATAGTGTGGGCACCTTTGGTCGCACCGTCAAGGACGCCATTTACGCCTTTGACTCGATTTGGGGCGTTGATGAGCGCGACAATTACACGCTTGCACAAACTATCGACAGTCCCAAGAATGGATACCTGCAGTACCTTTCCAAAAAGGATGCTCTCAAGGGTGCAGTATTTGGAATTCCATGGAAGAGCTTCTGGGTGTATGCTGATATCCAGCAGCGTCAGATTCTGCGTCGCTTGCTGTGTCTCATGGAGGGCGCTGGTGCAACCATTGTCAACAACACGGAGATTTTGGATTACGAGACTATTGTGAGCCCCAATGGCTGGGATTGGGACTACGGCACTACTCGTGGGTATGCCAACGAGTCGGAGTTTACTGTGGTCAAGGTTGACTTTTACAACAACATCAAGTCGTACCTGTCAGAACTGACCAACACCAACATGCGGTCACTCGAAGACATTGTCAAGTACAACATCGAGTACGCCGGCAGTGAGGGTGGTATTCCCAATGTCCACCCTGCCTTCCAGTCTGGACAAGATGCCTTTTTGGCTTCTCTGGCGACCAAGGGGGCCCACAATGAAACGTATCTACAAGCTCTTTCGTTTTGCCAGACTTCTACTCGAAACGGTATAAACTCTGCCTTGAGCTTCAATGGTACCAAGCTAAATGGTTTGCTCGTTCCCCCGGATGTCGGACAAACGTACCAGATTGCAGCTCAGGCGGGATACCCCATGGTGACTATTCCGGTGTGGACCAAGGACGTGAGTCACATGGGATTCAGTCTGGGAATCATGCAGACGGCATGGCGGGAAGATGAACTGATCAAGTATGCGTCTGCGATTGAAGATTTGCAGCACACAACACCTGGGTGGCCGTACAAGAGGACGCTTCCAGAGTGGAGGGGGTATCTGGAGCGCAATATTCCTGTTCCATTTAACGACTAAAAGAAGGTTGAGTTGTTTTTGTTGGTGTATGATATTGGGTGGCATCGGTGTGATACCATTGTGTAATTTCGTCTTTTGGTTAGTTAATACTTACTTTCAATATATTGCGTATTTGTGCATTGAGCTTGGTCTGGTCATGCTCTGGAGGAGTTCCTCTTCTATCTACTGAGGAATTTATGGTCAAGATTATTTAAAGTAAGGTTTTTGAATGTCATTGTTTATGTCTAAGTTTTACCCCTTCTCTATACTTGCATGTGTCCATTTCCAGCCGTACGTCTCGGTCGTTGACGCACCATGATTGTCCTTTTCTTTTTCGGAGTGTCTGGCCAACACAGTCTCATTCGGTTCGCAAAAGACCTAAAAAAGGAACAGAACAACTACTCTTGAGTACCTAGTACGAGAAGTTATTGGTGATGTGAGACACGGCGCATCTATTGTGAGAAGGGAACTGAACAAAGATGACTTACTAGGAGAAAGCATTACTAGCATACTGGCCGGAACAAAGTATATGTGAGGGCTGCATCCGGACAGATGCTCCAGCAAAAGATATTTGGGTGACAAGTGCCCCTGGAGGATGAGTGGATAGAAGGCAGTATCCAAGATCAAAACAAGAACTTGTATGAGTTTGCTTTATCGAAGGAAAGAAAGGCCCTTTTGCGGTACTACTACAGCACTTCTTTGACGCAAGCTAAATAATATTCAAGTATGTAGGATAGCCACGTTCTTCCATTCTATTTTGCGCAGCGGGAGGAAGAGGGATATGGGGTATATATACAGGAGGACAATGCCACTTGGCACAGGAGAGAACTTCTGCAAATTGCAAGGAGGAAGATGATGTATCTCGGCATGTATGGCCACCACAAAGCCCCAGAATTGTCTCCTACTGAGAATTCATGGAGGAGTAAAGAGCAGAATGGGTATGCAAGAAAGAGAGATATATATATTTTCAACAAGGGCCCAGAGTTAGCTACAGCAGCATAAATGCTCGGGAGGAGCTTCAGCCAACATGGCTTTACTAAGCACAATCTGTACCACACAGACTAAAGGAAGTAATCAAATCAAAAGGTAAATCAACAAAGTATTAATCAAATAATCAATCCCGACTTTTTTTTTGGTGCTGCTGTAGGTTGTTGAACTTTGTGTTATCGTTTAAAAAGCCAATGGTAGTATGTAGTACATACATACTAGTAACAGAAAAACCAACCAAAATCGAGAGAAGAGAAAGAAAAGCCTGGAATGGTTATTGGACTAATACTTCGTTGGCGCTCCTTTTGCTTCAATTACTTCCTTAGTCTATTGTGGTACAGACTGCACTTAGCAAAGCCTGTCGGCTGAGGCTCTCTCAAGCATTTCGTGCTGCAACAGGTAACTTGGGGTCCTTTTTTAAAATCTGTTCCTCCTGGACGCCATTCTTCTCTTTGTTTCTTTTCATAGATTGTCAATAGGAGGCAAGTTTGGGCTTTGAGGAGGCCACACATGCTGAGGTACATTATCGGTCTCCTTGCAATCTTGTAATAGCCATCACCTGTGCCAAGTGGCGCATTGTACTCCTGTTCATATAACACATATTTCTCATGTTCTCGTTGTTTAAGATGAGACGGACGAAGGTATTTATGCAGCACATTTGAATAATATGCAGCCTGTGACATATGGGGCTTCTCTAGTACACACGGGTTGTATGATTTCTGACACCTTTTTGGCCACTTTTATCCCACCAAAAAAAAAGACCAAAGCAAGA
>CM069896.1:2416818-2436613 GCA_036034705.1 Thielaviopsis punctulata
TTTTTTTAATAGTCCTTCTCTAGAAAAGAATGTCTTGGATGAAAATGACAAACACAATTTGCAGTTTTCGAGTGACGAGACTCGAAGCGAACAAGGAAGTAAGAGATAAGGGAAAAGAGACAGGAAACCCCCCCTCAAGGGCTCATATCCAAAATGTGACGTGAATTTTGAGCTTCAACGGTCTGGACCTTTTCTTTTCTCCTTCTTTGTTTTATTAAAAGAAAAGAAAAACAAAACCTGGAGAAGAACTTGGCTACGTTTGGCATTTCCGGCCAGACAAATTCAGCCTTGGTCGATTTTTTAATCTCATCTTTCTTCTTTCCCTTCCTTTTCGTCACTAATAAAGGAAGTTGCGACTTTGATTTCTCTCTCGTTTGTTTGCAGGTTGAAGAATGAAAGGACGACTCGGCTTTTGTATTACGAGTACGTACCTGTCGTCGTCGGTTGCCAATTCCGCCGCTAAGAAAACCACGGGCTCGCGTTCTATCCTCTTAATTTGTACTTGTTTTTTCTTTTCTCTAGCATGCTTGTTCCTTGTCAGCCTCATCTACAATTCCGCTTTTCTCTTTCCACATATCAAGCCTGTCATTAAACCTTTACATCATATCTATTCTTCATTCTTCATCAAAAAACCCCAAAGGATAATCAAGAGCCAATTCCGGCTTCGTCGTTGAAATCTGGCCATACTGACCAACCTGGCAACTATGTACTTGTGGCCGTTCCTTCTGTCTATTTCAACCAAACTTGAGCTCCTCGTCTGTTGACCATTTCTTTTTTTTCTCGCTCTTTTCATATTTTTTCTTTTTTTCCTCCCCTTCAAAAGTCAAGGGCCCTGAGTGGCCAATTTTAACTTTCGCCATATTAATTTCACCCCATCTATCATCTCTTATAATCCGTATTTTGACGAGGTCCCTTCTGGAAATGGACTCAAGCCAACCCGCCTCGGCTTTGGCTGCTGTGTCCTATGCTGCCAACGCCCAGACTGCCGCTCCAGCTCCCGCCCCGAATTCCGCCCCGAATTCCGCCCTAGCTTCAACTTCAAAACCGCCCGTCGCTACTTCTGCTATCCCTGCCGCTGCTGTACCACCAGCGTCTATTGCTGTTCAACCATCTGCTACACCCGCCTCCAACACCACCGCCATTGCCATCGCCACCACTAACACTAAAACTATCACTGCCCCTGCCACCATCACCGATACCACCACTAATTCCACGCCTCCTCCCCCATCAGCAGCAGCCTCAAGGCCAGATGAGCCCTCGTCATATCAGCGCCCTATCCGCCGCCGCATGCGCATGATCACCAGCTGCTTCGAGTGTCGTCGTCGCAAGCTCAAATGCAACAAGGGCCAGCCATGCGAAAACTGCGTGCGTTTTACACGCGAATGCGTCTATCTAGCCAACCGTCTCGACGATGCCGGCAAAATGCGCTTCAATGAGCTCAAGGAAAAGGTTGGCTCGCTGGAGCGCGCAATGGAGCGAGACATCATCCTCTCCAATTCCACCCGAAAAGTCAATTTGCTGGCGGATGCAGTGGGCTTCAATGACACCCACGACTCGGCCATCCAACCAGGCGACATGATCATGGCTGAGACTGTGCTGCCGAATCGACGCAGCATTCCCACTGACGATGTGGTGGATGTGGTTTTGCGCGTTGGGTGTGCCCATTTGCATGTGCGAACAGAAGCTTTGCTACTTGCCAGTTTCAATTCGGATGTAAGTTGACTCGCAACCCGGTAGCAGTACTTTTATAGAAGCAAATCTCCAGGCTTAATCTTTGCAGTGTATACATAGTAGCAGCAGCAGTAGTAGTACATACACAGTATGTATGTACTACTACTACACACATACTCACTCATCAACACCTCTCCACCCTTAAATATAAATCTTGGCTAACGTTGCACAACAGAATGTGCCCATCCATGACTTAATCGACCTAATCAATGCTGAAACTCGCACCTACGATCCCTTTCCAGACTTTCTGCGCTTTTCCAGCGACTGCCTCATGCCCTTTAGCATGTGTACCAATGGCGATTTCCCCGCAAACGCGTCGTTGAACCCCCTGCTGCCCCAGCGGCCAGTCGCCAACATCCTGGTTGCACGATACTTTCGCGCCGTGCATCTGGTGTGTCCCTGCTTCGATCAAAAGGAGTTCCAGATCCAGTACATGATTTTCTGGGATAGAATCGTGCAGGGAATCACGCCCAGTGACAAGGCATTTTGCGCCGTTTTTTCCGTCTTGTTTTCCGCTGTTGTGTCCATGCGCGACAACGAGTACTATGCTGCAGTAGGAAGGGAGCGCAGCGTCGACATAAAGCGGCTTCAGATGGGCGTGGAAATCGCCCTGCATCGAGCACAGTACATGCGAGGCACCAACTTTTCCACATTACAGGCCCTCGTGGCGTATCTTGTCAGTCCCTTTTGCCTCTGCTGCATTGCCCACCAAACTAACCTCGTATACAGCTCGCCATATGTCGTACCGAAATCTCCCGTGCTCACTCAGCTGCCGTTGGAACTGCTCTACGCATAGCGGAGTTTATGGGTCTCGGCAAAGACGGCCAGTTCTTTGACCTGACTCCAAAGGAAATCCAGCTCCGTCGACTCATTTGGTACCAGCTATGCTTTCTCGACATTCGCACATCCGAGGCCCAGGGCCCGCGACCATACGTTTGTCGTGAAGACTTCAACACCAAGCTCCCCATCAACGTGAGCGACGAAGTGCTGCACAGCTCGAGCAAAATGCCGGAGCCGACAAACTGCTGGACCCCGATATTACTGTCTATTCTCCGCTTTGAAATCATTGAAATGACGCGCGCGGTTTGGGACGATAGACAGAAACCAGAAGGCCGACGACACACTATTACCGAAATGCTCAACCGAATCGAAGACTTTCGCAAAATGATGATTGACAAATACGATAAGCTGATGGACAACAACGACCCTGTCCAGCGCTACACCAAGGTTGCCTTTCATCTCCAGGTCTACCGACTCTTTGTGCTCGTTCTTGTCCGCTACCACCAGCCCAGCGTCAACGAACTCCCGCAAAAGCTCAATTCTGTGCTCATCCATGCCGCCATCATGATTGTCGAACTCACCATTACCCTTGAAACCCACCCTGAATACACCGACTGGCGCTGGTACATTGGCGCATATACCCAGTACCAGCCCGCCCTGATCCTGGCCCGCGAAATATTCGACAACCCCAACAGTCTCGATCGTGACCGCATCTGGGCCTGTCTTGACTTTGTCTTCAACCTGCGGCCCGAAGACGACCGCAACTTTAAGATCCGCTGCATCATGGCCAGCGTGATTTCTAAGCTGCGAGTCTACCGCACACTGCGCATGCCGCGCTGGGGCACATCGGGAAAACACCACCACAAGTACGAACAAGTCGAACACGCCGCCGCCCCCTCTGCCACTGCCGACCCCGCCCACAGCGAACTGTCATCGACGGCGTCCGCGCCCAGCGTGGTTCCGCCACAGGCCATGATGCACGGCGGAAACACGCTGGCGGCCTCGTGGGTCCTTCCCAAGAAGAGTCCTAGTCCGGCAACGCTGATGGACATGGACGGCAGCCATGCGCCGCACTATGCAGGGTCGCCGATGAAGGTGGGCACGCCGCAGAGCTACGGCAGCGATGATTTGCTGGGACCCGAGTCGTGGCAGCGAGCATTGAATCCAGCGCCGTTGTTTGTGGGGCAGCCGGCGCAGATGTCAGTGAATACGCCGATGATGTCGGTTCACAATATAGACTGGGTGTGTTATTTTGTTTTCATATCTGGGTAAAACGTTTGTCGGCTAACAAATATTCTAGGAAGTTTTGTACGATACCTTTCCACATGACCCGATAACCGGGGCTTTACAACTGGCTGGATACAATGATTTGGGACTGTCCATGTAGAGGTTTTGGTATGTCTTAGTTTATTGGTAACTTTAATGGCATGGTCAAAATTTAAAGAGAAATTGAGTATTATTAAACAAGAATTGGAACAACCCAGCAGCCAAGAACAAAACAAAAACAAAGCATCAATCATAAGAGGTACGAGGTCAAACAAGGCTAGAACAAGCAGATTTCAACAGATATACAGTACAAACAAGAGTATTTAACAGTAACAGAACAAAACAAAAACTAATGGGGGAATAGATGAGAAAAAGAAGAAGAAGAAGAAACGCCAACACCCAAGGTAAAGAAAGGTTTTTGTGGTTGCCCAGGAAGAAGAAGAAGAAGAAGAAGCCGTTTCAAACACATCTTGGTCTGAACAGAAACAGAAAGAAACAAAACAAGAAAAATCAAACGCCAGAAAGAGAAAAATAGATTAAGCCAAGACAAAAAAGAAAGAAAGAAAATAAGAACTCGGCTGAGGAGGAGGGGAAAAGCAAAGAAGCGGAGAAGTGGTGTTGCGCATTAATAAGCCAAACAAAGAAAAAAAAAAGAAAAAAAAGGTGGGCCAAAGAAGAAAAAAAGGAAAAAAACGTCGAGAAATAAGAGATAGAAAAACACTAAGCAGAAGTTTGCGAATCATCAGCTGGCATCTGGCTGTACACAGACACACCGCCCGTCTCGCTCGACTGCGCAGACCCGCCGTTCGTCGCCGTCTTCTTTGGCGTCGACAGGGTAACCTGCGCCGGGAAAATCACCACCTCGTCATCGCCCTCGCCCGCATCGTTTGCCTTCTTGACGACGAGCGGGAAGAGCACCATGCGCACCGTGGCGCCGCGGGCTTCGGCCTGCGCGGCCGTCTCCGTCGACTTGGCGTTGTTGACAATGTGCATGGTGGCCGCGCGGAAGAGCACAGGCTCGACGAGCTCGCCGTCCGTATCGTACTCGGGCTGTGGCGGCGGAAGCATCTTGTACTCGGCCTTTTGGCGACGCATTTCAATCGACAGGTCGACGGCCTCGTGCATGACGCGGCGCAGCTGCGACTGAATCTGGGCCTGCAGGTGCTGCGGCGGCGGGAGAAGCGTCGACAGTGTCATAAGGATAGCCTGAACAACGGCTTCGGTGTCCTGCTGGCGCTGCTTGCGGAAGTTGTCGCGGTGCGAAAGCAGCGTCAGAGTAATGGCACGCCACTGGCGAACAGCAGCAGGAGGACCAACTTCAGTCAGGTGCTTCTCAAGCTGCTTGAGCTTGCCGCGCTGCTCACGATCCATGCCAAAGAGGAAGCGGGTAAAGACAAACTCCCACACCATGTTCATGGCAACCGACATAAAGACATCGCGGCGCTTGACACGGTCGCGCAGGTAGTGGTCGACATTGGTGCCGTCAAGCACAGCATTGTCGAGGCGGTCGAGCATCTTGTCGTCGGGAATGTTGAGAGTAAGGCGGCAGGTGTTCATGTCAGAGAACTTGGAGAAACGCAGAACCCACTGCTGTACGTGTTGGAACAGGGCGTTGCAGCGCTGTTCAAAGTGGTCGTCGTTGAAGATTTTCAGGTACGATTCAGGAGCGCCAGCATTTGCCAGGATCTGAGCCTGCAGCTCGCGAATGCGGGCACGCGACTCGTCTAGCTGGGTGCGCAGATTGGCGATTTCCATGTCGCGCTCGTGAATGGCCTTGTCGACGTTTTCGTGGATGGTACGGCTGCGCTCAATTTCGCGCGTAGACTCGGTGTTTTTGGTGGACAGCTCCTTGTTGGCGTGGTTGAGACCAGCATTGACTTCACGCAGACGCGACAGTTCCTTGCGCACTTGAATCAGGTTATGCTTCAAGTTGTTGATTTCAGCGTTGCGCTCGGTCAGGACTGCGGCGGCCTGGTGGGCAATGCCAACCTCAAAGTTTTGGCGTTCGTTCATCAAGGCCTGGTTCTCCTCCAGCAGCTGCTCGACACGGTTGTTGAGTTCAATGACCTGCATGCTCTGGCGACGGCGCACAGAAGGCGGGCGGATGGATCCAAGAGGGGATCCCATTTGACCGTCACCCCTTCCCTCCTGGAAACGATGGTGAGTGGTTAGCATCATCATGGCGGGAGATGAAGAGAGGTAGGTGATTGAGAAGATAGAGAGTGCACCAAGAGGCGCTAGAGGAAGACAATTATGAGACAATAGCGCTAATTGCGAGAAATCCACAACTAATGGAAGCTCAGACAAAATAGCGCAAAACGCGAGTCAAATCAAGTAAGTAATTGATGACGGTTGAGTGAGTCCTTGATTGAAGCGATCGTGAAAAGGAAAAAAAAAATAAACAAGGAATTAAAGTGAAGAAGAGGGAAAAAAAAAAATAATAATAATAATAAAACAAACGAAGAAAGGAAAGAGGAAGAGGAAGAGAAACAGTGGGTCAAAGCACAAAGATGGAAGATTCAGGCATAATCCCAAATCTCAAGCAAGCAATTAAGAGAAAGCCCCGCTTTTTTCCACTGAGGGCGATCACTAGCAAAAAGCTAAATAAATGGCTTATTGTTTGCTCCTTCTTCCTTGGAACTTGGAACGGGGTGGCTGGGCTGAAGCTGCAACTACGCAGCTTCAAACCTTTGTGCCTTTCAGCTTTTTCACTGGTTGTCGGCTGAATTGAGGCTAAAGCCGAGAAATTGCAAAACGCGCTCTTTCCTTTTTCACACTTGCAAAATGGCCGGCCAGTGCGCAAAATAGCAGGGATGCGTTGCAGAATAAGCATGACCTGTGACACAATAGCCACGGAGGGGGCATAGAATAGTAACACAAAAAAAACTTACAAAACTCTCTGGCTCATTGTCGTCTTCCGGCGTTGCTTCCCGAGCCGCACGCGGCCGACCTGTGTTTGCCATTGTCCGGCCCTGCTCAATCTCGGGAGACTCGCTCAACCCGCGCTCACCATCGCCCGTCGTCGCCACGCCTTGCTGCATCTTCAAGTCTCCAAAGCTCTGGCTGCGCGGACCAATGCCAATGCCAATGCCAATGCCAATGCTAGGGCTCATCCGCCGCACCGGGCGCCGCAACGCTGGGTTGCTCAGCAGCGACCGGCTGCTGGCGGCAGACTCGGACCGGCCCGATAGCGTCGGCGACGTGTTGCGCGCAATGCTGATGTTGGACGCCGACCGGCGCTGCATGGGCTGGGGAGATGCGCTCGAGGTCGAATCGCCAAAGACGGCGCCGGGAATCGTGGACACTTGCGAGAGGTGGCCGGGACCAAAACTGTCAGACACGCTGCGCACACCGCTGGGGACATGGGACACATCGGTCAGTGACTGTGATCCCAGAGGCATGTTAGCTACGGGCATGCGATGCGAAAAAAATGCTCTGTTTTCAGCAGGGGCAGACCCGCTGGCCGTGCCGGGACGGCTCTTGACCGGCTCAGGACTGCCGCGACCCGTCTCCGGCTCGCGCAGAGATGGCGTGCGACGCAGGGGAGATAGATTATATGGGCTCTGCTTGTACGGGTCGCGGTGCAGTGGCTTTACTGGGTCCGGGTTGGACAGCGGGGGGATTCGGAACATGTGGCTTGTGGACCGTAGCTTGTTGAGCGGTCTGTCAAGACGCGGGATTGCCATGTTGTCGTCCGAGTTTTCGTCGCGCGGCAAAACGCCCTTGGACCGCCGGGGACTGTTGTCGCCGAGTTTGCCTTTCTGGGCCGTCGGGTTGGGCGTCGGACTGCCCGTCAGGTTGTTCCGGTTGGCCAGCGTCTTGTTACGGTCAGTGGGCGAAATCGAGCGGTTAGCCAGGAAGCGCGAGCTGCGGCGAGGAGTCAGCGGCGTAGAGGGAACATTTGGCGCCGACAGCTCCTTGAGATCCTCTGGAACCGTCGACAGATTCGTAGACTTCTTCTTAGCCAATCTCGATCTAAAAACATCGTCGGAGTTGGCCGTAGCATCGGCGCCGTTCTCGTCACCGCTGCCACTGTTGCTGCTTCCACTATTGTCGCCGCTGTTTTGGAGATCCAGGGTGCTCATGACGGTGCGCAGACGGGTCGAGTCGGCAGAAAACTTGGACGGCGATTGGTCGCGAGAAAGGCCGGGTGTGGGAGACGCGGAAGTGTCACGGCTATGGCTGCTCGGGTATTCTTCCGCGGGGGCTGGGCTGTGAACACGCTTAATCAAATCGGCTGTGCGGCCCTGGGCCTTGAGCCGCTCGATCAGGTCGTTGGCGCAGCTCTCTTGCATTTCCTTTTTCTTCTTGAGTTCCTCTTCGCTGGTCATCTTAACTTTGCTATTGGCCAGGAAGGACTCGAGGTCTTGATCGTCGTCTAGGTCAATGTTGGCAAAATCGACGTCGGTCAGGTCAATTTCGCCAAGGTCAATGTCCATGTCGATATCAGTCTTTTCCTTCTTCTTTCTCTCCTCCTCCTCCTTCATCTTCTCCTCTCTCATCTTCTCGTCTCTCATCTTCTTCTCCTCTTCCTCCTTGGCCGCCTCCATCTTCAACCTCTCCAAAGCAAGAGTCCGCGAACTCTTCATCCGTGTCAACGACTGGCTAGCTGCCGTCTGACCACCAAACTTATCAGCAATCGACGACACGCCACCTGAGAGTGCTGCAGACAAAGTTGCAATCTCAGCTGCACGCGCAATGCTCGACTGTCTCCAGTTGACCGTCTTGACCGACGTCTCAATCTCGGCGCTGCGGTTGGAAATGTTGCTCGTCGTTCTCTTCAAGCCCAGGCTCGCACCGTCTTTGCCTCGAGTCTTGTCAGCATCGGGGTTTCTCAGACTGTGTAAATACGCCTGCTGGCGCGATGCCGGCCGGATCAACACCGATGGTGACTCAGAGCGCGATACCGACTCAGTCTGGGAAGACTTGCTCGGGCCGTGATCAGTCAAGCTGGCGCCAAGGTTCTTGTTGTTCCACCACTGCGATTCGGAAGTCGAGTAGTCTGCGGCCGACTCCGTCTCGGAAATCTCCGTTAGGAACGACGCATTGCGGCCCTGGCTCTTTTGCGGGTAGCTACTGTACGTATCCGAGGCATTGTCATCATCGTAATCGGGCATGACTGAAATCGCTCCGTCGTTGAGACGCGGCGGTGACGGCGGACAGTCAGAAAACATGGACTCAGTGCTGCGGCCTTTATCGCGAGACCGCAGAGTTCTAGCTGACAGCGGCTGCTCGGCAACCGATGGCGGAATAACCGAAATTGCAGCCGACACAGGCGTAACTTGACGGGTTTCTTCAGGAGCTTCGGGAATCACGGCATCGGGGTCAATCATCAGACTGCGACGAGCACGCGAGCGCCGGCTGTTGTTGCGCTTGCTGTAAGATGAAGAGAAGTCCAGATCTTGGTCGTTCTCAGAAGCCTCTGAGACGGAAGGCATAGTCGGCATTGGCTCGGTAGGACCGTAATCAAAGCCAATCTCGGACATTGGAGCCAACTCAGAAATAGCATCGGCCGGACCGCGCTGGTTGTCAGAGACGTAAGAAGACGGCGAAAACTCTCTCGTATGAGCCTGGAGAGCCTCCAAAGTAAGCTTAGGCGATTCTTCGTTGACAGAAGACATGTTGAAACGGCCACGGCGTCTGTTTTTGTCAGAAATGATGGGCAGGTCGAGAAGGGGAGAGCCAGGCATGTCATCAGCTTCAGCAGCTTCAACAGGCAAGCCGACCTTGATGGGGGGTATGTCCTTTGTCTCTGTAGACTCAGTAATGGTAGAAGACTTAGGAGCATCAGTAGAAACCACAGCAGCATCAGAGACAGCGCCTTCAGACTCGCGTCCTACTCTAGATGCCACAAGCCCACCAATGGCAGCAGTAGCAGTTTCAGATCCAGCAACGATTTTATCCTTGAAGCTCCACATCGACGAGAGCCACGTTGTTGGTTTGGCAGACGCAGAGGGAACTGTGCCTTCAGGTTCGGCATCACGAGTAGGAGACGCAATAGGAGAAGCAGCGCCTTTATCGACCGTAGACCTTTCTTCATTGTCATGGGCACTAACAGAAGCAGGCTCTGTAGTAGAATCATTGGCAGGCTTGAGAGAAGAGACAGCCTCAGGAGCAGGCTCAGGAGTAGACACAGAAACAGAAGCCACAGTAGCAGACTCCACAGTCGGAACAACCGTCTCATCCAACGACTTTTCCGGCCTGCTCTCAACCCGTTGCACAATCGGCAAACCCAAACGTCCTCTAGAATCAGTAGGCGACGTGACCACAGCCTTATTAACATCCAAATCCATACCCGTTAAGTCAACACTTCCGTGCGACCGGGACCGGGACCGGGATCGGGACCGCGATCTGCGACGGTTCTCCTGATACTTTGTTCTCTTGGGCCGCCACGAGTCGTTTTCGTAGTCAGCCGCCGGGATTTTCTTGCTTGATTCTTGTTCGGGGACACTAGGCGTAGGGGCGCGGGAGGTAACAGGCGTAGGCTCCTTGACAGTGAGCATAATGGGAGCCGGGTGCTCAGGTTCAGACTCGGCGGTGAATTCAACAGTAGACACAGCTTCAGGTTTAGCGACAGACTCAATATTAGACACAATTTCCGGCTTGGCAACAGCGTCAAGAGTAAAGTTGGGGATTTCACGAGGAACAAAAGCATTCACTATCGGAAGCGACCCTCTCTCAACTGCCATTGACGGCGGCATGGAAAAGGAAATGTCGTGATCGCCGCTGAGAATATCGTCGTCAAAGTTAGGCTCATTAATGTCGGAAAATAGCGAGGTTTCAGGGCCAAGTCGGGGCGTCTTGATCAGGGAAGACTCGCCGGGAATAGAGAGAGAATTGGATCGCGAGACACCACTGAAGAAGCGGTCAAAGTCAATAGGTATAGGGTCGATGGACGAGGCTTCAAAAGGAGCTTTTTCTGACATAACGGTCTCCTCTGCATCGACAGCTTCAGTGACAGTATCAGGCTCTTTAACCGCAGCGGCCTCTTCAACTTGAGCATCTTCCAAACCTTCAACAGGCTGAGGGACCTCGACAGGCTCCGACGCTTCAATAGGCCCAGAAACATCAACAACCTCAGTAGCCTTGTAAGTCTCGTCAACCAAAACAGGCTCAGAAACATCAACAACCGTCTCAACCCCAACCTCTTGAACATCCACTGTCTCTTCGACAACAGCCTCTGAAGGCTTAACAATCTCAGTCAGCTGCAAACCCTCAACAGGCTCAGGAGCCTTAAGTGATTCAGAGGCATCAACTGGTTCATCAGTTTCAGTAGGCTCAATGGTTTGGACAAGCTCTTCATGCCGTGTGAGCTCGGTGGCTTCAATTGGCATAGGAATCAACTTGGGAATAGCGACAATCTCAGGCTCGTCGACAACAGCTGTAACTTTCTCAGGCTCAACCACAGAAATAATCTCTTCAACCTCGGGAGCTTCAAGAGTTTCAAAAACCTGTGGAACCTCTTCAATAGCGCCAGAAACAGCGGGCTTTTCATCAGCAACAGAAGCAGTATGTTCTTCAGTCAAGGGCTCTTCAGTGGCAGCCTCAAAGACCTCCTCTACAACGTCTTCAACGGCAGGAATCATACTCTTGTCAACAGAAGCTTCAACGAGTCCAGTAGGTGTAGACTCAACAACGTCTTCAACTGATGTTTCAAGGGGAGATTCAATAGCAGGCTCCTCAATAACCACCTTTTCGACGGGCTCAGAGATAGGTTCTTGAACAAGAGTAGGCTCAAGAACGGCTTCGACTGGAACTTCAATAGAGGCAAACTCAACAGGCTTAGCAACAGGCTCCTCAGCAACAGGCTCCTCAGCAACAGGCTCCTCAGCAACAGGCTCCTCAGCAACAGGCTCCTCAGCAGCAGGCTCCTCAGCAACAGGTTGCTCGACGGGCTGAATGGAAGCAAGCTCTTGGACAGGCTCTATAGAGAAGGGCTCTTCAGCAAGGATAGGCTCGGTAACAGCTTCAACTGGAACTTCAATTACAAGCTCAGTAGACTCAGCAGCCTCAACAGCCTCGAAAATAGCCTTTTCAACAGGCTCAACAGAAACAGGTTCATCAGCAGGAGCAAGCTCAGTAGCAGGTTCAGCAGCAGACTCTGTAGCCTCAGCCATAGACCCAACTGCCTGAACTGCCGCCGGGACTGGAATAGCAGCTGGCAGTGGCGGAATCTCCTCTGCTGGCACCTCCACCCGACTCTCTGAAGCCACTGATGACGCCGACGACTTGCGTCGGTTCTTTCTGCGCCTACTGTTTGTGCGCACCGGCATCCAGTCATCTCTAATTGTCTTAATTTCCCTCTCTTGCTCCTCGGGAACAATGATGCTCGAATCTTCCACGATTGACGCATCAAGCATGGGAGATTCAGCATCAACCACAAACGACGAGTCGGCGATGGGAAATTTTTCGAGAGCTGGGGCGGCAGAGATTTCGGGAGTGGATATGATGGTGGGGGCGGTTTCAAACACAGCTTCGACAGTGGTCGGCTTAGACCAGGGCATAGTGCTAAAGAGGCCTTGGGCAAACTCCGGAGACGGCACAATGGCCTGTTCAGAAGGCTTGTATTCGATAGTCTGTTGAGAAAGAGTCTCGGAGTCGAAGATGGCGGGAATGTTGCTAATTGTGGATTCTTGAGAGGCCGACAGATCTTCTTTAGCATCGACCATAGCAGGAACTAAGGTGTTTTTAGGGAAAATGCCAGTTTCGGCAGGGTCTTGAGTGAACTTTTCAACAGACTCTTCAACATCTGCAATAGAAGCAAGTTCCTCAGTAGGCTCAAGTGAAACATTCTCGTCAACAATAGGAGCGTCTTGAATGGCAGTCACAGCAGGTGAGACCTCGATGACTTCCATAGGTTCAGAGACTTCCATAGTCTTAGAGAGTTCCAAAGGCTTAGCAGGATCAACGAGCTCGGCAACCGCAAGAGGTTCAGCAGCTAAAACACTGTCACTAGCAATTGAAATAGCGTCGCTTTCAGAAACAGGCAGAAACTCGTCAACAACAGTCTCCAGAGCATCATTAAAGGAAGTAGGAGACTCGGAAACAGCATCAGAAACAGCAAGCTCAACTGGCTCAGCCACTGCAACGTTGATGGCCTCGATGGCAGGAGAAGCAGTCTCGATGGCAGGAGAAGCAGCTTCAATAGCAGGAGAAGCAGCTTCAATGATGGGAGAAGCAGCCTCGATGACAGGAGAAGCAGCCTCGATGGCAGGAGAAGCAACTTCAATGATGGGAGAAGTAGCTTCAATGGCAGGAGAAGCAGCCTCGATGACAGGAGAAGCAGCCTCGATGGCAGGAGAAGCAGCTTCCAACTCAGCAACTTCTACAACCTCAGCTGTAGGCTCATCAATAGGCAGAGTTGCGTCAACAACAGTCTCAAAAGCATCATCAAAGGAAGTAGGAGACTCAGAAACAGCATCGGAAACAGCAAGCTCAACTGGCTCAGCCACTGCAACGTTGATGGCCTCGATGGCAGGAGAAGCAGACTCAATGGCAGGAGAAGCAGCTTCAATGATGGGAGAAGCAGCCTCGATGACAGGAGAAGCAGCTTCAATGATGGGAGAAGTAGCTTCAATGGCAGGAGAAGCAGCCTCGATGACAGGAGAAGCAGCTTCCAACTCAGCAACTTCTACAACCTCAGCTGTAGGCTCATCAATAGGCAGAACCTCGACAGTATCTTCAGCGTCAGGCGCAGAAGACATTTCAATTGCTTCAGGAATAGCCTTCTCAACAACCTTAGGAGCAGCCATGTTAGCAGTCTCAAGGGTGTCTTCAACGGTAGTCTCGGCAACAGCCTCAACAGTCTCAGGAACAACCTCCTCGGCAGCAACAGTCTCAATAGGCGCTTGAATATCCTCAGAGACACTCTCAATGGTAGTTTGCTCAGCAACCTCGGGAACAACTTCAACAACATGGTCGACAGGCGCAGAAGTAGCCTCAGGTACGGCTTCAACATCGTGGAATTCATCTTCTGAAAGCGCTTCTTCAGCAGAGGATTCAATAGTCTCGGGAGCTTCAATGGCTTCTTCGGCAGTTGGCGCAACATCTCTAGAAGATTCTTCGTCAGGCATACCGTCAGCGGCTTCAGAAACAGCATCCTGGGCGACAGGAATGACATCTTCGATAGGCTCTTCAGCGGGCACAGTTGTGACAGCTTCTTTAACAATAGCCTCAGAAACTTCAGGAACAGCTTCGGCGACCTCGGGAACAGCTTGGACGGCCTCAGGAATAGTCTCCTCGCCAAAATAATCCTCAGAAATAGCCTTGCTAGCCTCTCCAGCGGCTTCTAAAAGGATCTCAGCCATAGGCTCGGCAGCAGCCATCTTAGTAGTCTCAGACACAGGCTCGGGAGCTAACTCTTCAAAAGCAGGCTCAGAAGTATCATCGACAATGGCCTGGCAAGAAATCCCAGAAGCCGGCTCAGAAGTCTCAAGGATAGCGTGATGGTCAGACTCGACAGCTTCAATGGGAATATCGACTGCAGCCCCAGCCTCGGTCTCAACCTCAGACTCAACTTTGGTATCGACGTCGGCAACTTCATCAACTATAGGCTTGTCCACAAGTCTCTGTTTCACAGGCTCAGTCGTCTCTTCAATAATCTTATCCTTGACATCCTCGGAAACAGGTTCTTGCAAAGACTCTTCAGCGAGTACAGCCTCCTCGACATCTTCAATTTCAGGCTCAACAACAGCAACTTCTCCCAGGACATCTTCATGAACAGACTCAATTAAAGAAGGCTCAGATTCAACAAGAGAAGAAATCTTGACAGCTTCAGTCTCAGGGGGGACAATGTCAAAAAGAGCAGATCTGTAAATAGTCTCGGGCTTGTCGTGGGCGGCAGAAGAAACAGCATGGATTTCCTCGGCAACAGGAGCTTCGATAGGTTGCTCGACTATGTTGGCGATGGGTTCTTCGACGAGCTCTTCAACGGGCTCTTCAACAAGCTCTTGCACAGACTTAGACCGAGGCTGCTCCATCGGCAGAGCCTCAATGACAGACTCTTCAGCAACAAACTCGTTAACCTCGTCTTCCAGAGCCATAGTCTCTTCGACAGCCTCCTCCACGAGCGCAGGTTCGTCAGAAACAATACTCTCTTCAACAATCTCGTCGGTAGCAGACACCCTCTTCTCAGCAACAATCTCTTCCGTAGAAACAACGCCAGACTCAACTGCAGCCTCTCCCGTTGCAGGAAAAACCTCGGGAGCATCCGAAGCCACAGCAGTGGCCACGGCATCAGCAATAGCATCAGCAGCAGGAGCAGCATTGGCAAGAGAATCGTCGGGGATTGGCGTGTCGTCGACATCAGTCTCCAAGAGAATGGTGTTATCAGTGTTGGAAATGTTGTCATCCGTGACAACATGGGAGAGGATGGTCAAGCTGGTAACCTCCTGGGAGGGTGTGGAGACAAGGTTCTCAGGAGCAGGAACTAACTCTGTAGAAGCAAATTCTTCAACGACATGTTCATGTGAGGCCGGAAGAGTGTCTGAGACTGGCAGCTGAGGTTCTTCAACAGCAGCTTCAAACACATCAGATTCAGACTCATCAATTTCTTGCACCAAAGCTTCAGGCTCAGTGGGAGACACCAGAGACTCTTGAATCAGCATCTCGGGCTCTTCAGCAGCAACCTCAAAGCTCTCATCAACAGAGTCAGTTACATCGTGTTGAGACAAGACATCCATAGCAACATCGACAGACTCATCAGATACAGGAGCAGTCATGGCCACAGTATCTTCAGTTTCATCACTGGCAACTTCAGAGGGAACGGCAACAGGGACCAGCTCAGCAGGTTCCTGGACGTTTTCAACAGCCTGTTCCTCAAGTCCATCCAACGGCTCAGGGGCCTGGGAAACGGTCTCAGTGACATCAGACACGACAACGTCAGTCCGTTCCAGAGAATCCGTCTCGTCAATAGCGTCCTGCACATTCTCGGGAAAAATCGTAGCCTCTTCGTACTCAGCAACTTCTTGCACAGGCGACACAACACGATCTTCATGCACAGGCTCCACAGTAGAGATGGCAGGAATCTCGGCAACCTCATTAAACCGTTCGTAATCCTCATCAGCAATCGACAGGTACTCATCTGATTCCTGCTCAGACATATCATTGCCTAGCTGAGAATTTGACTCCAGAGAAGCGTCAACAGGGGCGGCGGATTCCTGGATGGTAATGGTCGGAACGGTGTCCTGCACAGAGATGGCCGGGACATGCTCAGAAACCTCGTGGGCCTGAGGGGCAGCGTTAACAGCAGAAGCCTCCTTGAGGATATCGTGAAGCGACATATTGAGTGGCGGGAAATCTTCAAACTCTTCCGCATCGTCCTCGGTATCCTCTTGCACCGGTAGAGGAACCGCGACAGCCTCGGTAGGTTCTGGAACAACAGTCGTCTCAGCAACCTCATCAATGGTCTCTTCCTCGATGGATTCCACGGGCTCTTGAACAGTAGAAACCTCAACAGGAGCCTCTGTAAGCGGCACGACAGGCGTAGTATCCTCGGCATTCGACTTGACCTCCACGTCATCGGTAGACTCAGGGATAGACTCTCGCACAGACGCTTTCTGGACAGCTTTCTTTATAAAGTCCGAAGTAATCAGCGCCACGCCAAAATCCTCATCGTCTTCTGATGAGCTGTGGTTGTCTTCATCTGGCAAGGGAACGTTCTCGGATGTCTTTTCCTGAACGCCATCAGTGTTGCCCTCGATGGCCGTCCAGGCTAAGTTCGCATCCGTCGTAGTCTTGACCGAGGCGACATCCGACCCAGCCCTCGTTCTTTGCGAGACTTCTGAGTCTGGGGCGCGCACTGAGACTTCTGAGCCAGTTATACGCAGCGTTGCCGGGTCGATAAATGATAGCACCTCTTCCGACACCAACAGCGGGAACTCGTCATCGCCATCTTGTTCTCTGTTCAGCGCAAGCAGCGCGGCAGCAGTAACCTGCGATCTCGGCACGGCACTGAACGTGCTCAAGCCGCTGGTTGTGCTAAGCGTCGACAGTGCGCGGGAGCGAGACGCAACTGTATTGTTTTTCGTGGGTGGTGCAGAGCCAGCGTCGGCAGAAACGACAAGACCGGGGGCGTTGGAGGGGGTGGGGATAGAAGTTTGTTCTGTGCAACAACGCGAAGCTGGCGACGCTTCAGAGACCTGAACGACAGCATTTTCCTCTGCTTCGTTTTGGGGTGCTTCGGCAGCAGCAGGAGCTGTAGCGGAAGAAGAGGAAGGCGGAGGCAGCGGAGGAGGCGCAAAAGGCCCAGAGAGAGAGCGGAAAAGAGACGGCGGCACGGGACTAAAGCGGGCATTAGGATCCTGATCCAAGTCTGCCAGGGAGAGACCGGCAGCGGCAGCGGCAGCAATAGCCGAAGCAGCGGCAGTAGCAGGCGTCGAATTAGTAGCAGGGCTCTTCTTGGGTGAGCCAGAAGAAGCTTGCGTATCTGCAGTGTAACGATGCAAGTTAGCACGAGAGGCCCACAAATGCGGTTGTAATCTATCCATTCCGTTTTGTGCGTTTTCTCCTTTTTGGGGGGGTTGGGTAGAAAAGAAAAATACAACGATTTTCCGGGAAAAAGAAACAAAAACTGTACAACGAGAAAAGGAAGAAAAAAAGAACAGCAGCCAATGAAATGAATAGTGAGGAAAAGATAAAAGGCAAAAGAAAAATGAGAGAATAAAAAAACAGCTCGGCTACAACTGTGCCAACTCACCCTGCATCTGCATCTGCATCTGCATCTGCATCTGCGTTTGCGTTTGCATATTTTCTTCGTTGTCTCCTCCTGCATCCTGCTGATCCTTTGCAGCGGCAGAATCATTGTTGGGAGCTTGGGAAATGGCGATGCTTGGGATATCTTCGGGCGGGGATTTTTGAATTGTCGAGTCTTCAGCGGCCGGGCCGTTGATAGTCGTGGGAGAAGCTGTCGAGTTGTTAGATTTACTCCTTTTTTTTCTCCTCTCCTGATTCTCGTGACAACCCCCCAAAAAGAAACATGCGGGGTACAACTATGTATGTACGTATGTACATGTACTGGTATGTGTGTACAGCAGCAGGATCCGCTTGTGTACAACACAGCATAGCGTGTACTACCCGAAGCTTTTTCTTCCTTTTGGCCTTCGTCCTTCCTTTCATGCATCTCTCATACCTTGTTGCTGCTGTTCTTTTTCTGCAGTACCGTCAGGAGAAGAGCCAGAAACACCCAAAGAAGAAGCAGACGACACTGTGCGAAGTGCACGATTGTCAGCAGGATCGCCAGCGTCAGCGTCATGCTGCACAGCAGGCTCGGCTATGCAAGCCTCCTGATCCTCTTGTCTCTCATGTTTAACCTCTGCTTCTTCTTTCTGAGCTTCCGTTTCTTCCTTGACTTCCTGTATGCTCGCCAATTCTAACGGCGTCTCGGCAGCTTTCTCTTCTTGGTCTCCTGCACCACTGGCAGTCGCATCGAGAGCGGTCTCATCATCTTTATAGTTATTCGTATTAGTCACAACAAAGTCCTCGTCTTTCTTTTGCCCCTGATGCTTTGCTTTTGCTCTCGTTGAGAAATCCAGAAATGTTTCCATATCTCGAGCCCTCTTGTTGGGCATTTTTCCCACTATACTCATTCCTGATTCTTCACCGCAACCTCCCATCCTTGCCTCCCAACATCTGGGTAGAAAAGGGGAGGGGGTAACTCTAAAATCTTCACACCTAGAAATGCTTTAAAACCTACCAGCATTGTTATGGCCAAAATATGACCCGTCATCATCAGGCATCCGCGCTATTCCCGTGTTAGTCACCTTCTTTTTCTCTTCTCGTCGTGCAAATCGAGCCGACCTACCAAACGGGCGCAGCTGGTCTCTCATCGTTGGCTTCCGTCTATGCGGCGGTTCCAGCATCGTCCACGCATCCGAGTTCATCGACGGCGTCTTAATCATGTGCGGCACATCATCGTCTCCAAATGTCGGCTCGGGCACTCCAAATGTCGGCTCTGAACCACCAAATATCGGAAGCGCATCAAAGTTAGGCTCGCTGATCTCGGGAACGTCCACTTGCGGCGTCATTGGTGCGTTACGTGATGACGAGCCAAAGTCAAAGTTAGGCTCCAGCATCGGCAGATGCAGCTTAGTGGCGTTTTTCAGTTGCGCTTGCTCGGCAATAGACTTGGGACGGCGTGTAGATAGAGATTCGTTAACCAAAGTGGGCACGACGTCAACAGAGATGCTGGGGATTATGGAGTGGGCATCGTCCTTGGGAGCCTCGGTAGCTTCTTCCATGGAGGCCTCAACAACTTCTTCCTTGAGAGCTCCGGTAAATTCTTCAATCTCTCCAGGACCCTCAAAGGCTGCGCACTCTTCAACGGATGGTTGCTCAATCGTAAGTTCTTTGGCCGCAGTCTCAACCGGCGTCGTCTCTTCGGCAGCAGACTCAACCACAGTTTCGGTAGCAGCAACAACCTCTTCAACAATAGGTTCAACAGGCTTAACCAAGGGCTCAACAGTCTCAAGAGTACCACCAAAATCAGGCGGCACCTCCTCCTCGACACCCTCACGCACATCATCACCAACACTGACCATAGCTGGCTCATAGACAATCTGGCCAAACGCCGGCTTCTGCACGTTGTCATCATCAAACGAGGGCTCGGGGACTTCATCATCATCGTTGAACGAAGGCTCCACTGCTCCAGTCGCCATCGAGTCAAAGGAAAACTCCATTTCAAGCTTGGGCGTGTCGCCGTCGGGACCGCTGCTGAAGTTGGGCGGCATATCGAAAAGAATTGACGGGAGGCGGACATGCCTGTTGGTGCGTACGTTGAGAAGGTGGGAAGGGGTTTCGGTGGGTGTGGCCTCAGTGACTTCTGTGGTCTTTGTCTCGGTAGTCGTAGCATCAGTAGTCATGTTTTTGGTCGTAGCATCTGTAGTTGTAGTCTCAATGGTGACCTCAGTCGTAGTCTCGGTAGGCTCAGTCACAGGCTCAGCAACCTCAGCAACCTCAGCAACCTCAGCAACCTCAGCAACCTCAGCAACCTCAGCAACCTCAGCAACCTCAGCAACCTCAG
>CM069896.1:2436636-2450885 GCA_036034705.1 Thielaviopsis punctulata
GCAACCTCAGCAACCTCAGCAACCTCAGCAACCTCAGCAACCTCAGCAACCTCAGCAACCTTAGCAACCTCAGCAACCTCAGCAACCTCAGCAACCTCAGCAACCTCAGCAACCTCAGCAACCTCAGAAGTCTCAGCCTTCATCTCCACTACAGTCTCATCATTAGCATCCTCCGCGGCAGCAATCGCATCTAAAACCATCGTTAGTCCAATCCTCTCAGTACACAACCCACAATCCCCATATAAACACCTACCAATAATATCTTCCTCTTTGACTGAGCCCAGCGACTCGGCATCGCCATCCACTGACGGCGCCACATGATCGTAATCCTCAAACACCTCTCCACTTGGCTGCTCTGGAGACGTATTCTTCGATGAACCCGCAAGGCCCGACGCCGTCGTTACATTTCTCCGGCCCATACCCAGCAACCCCGTCAGCGAGCCGCGGGGGTTTGCAAAGAGACCGAGAGCTGCAGGCCCAAAAGCACTGCTACGCGGCTCGCCACTCTCCAGGTCAGAATCGTACTCAATTTCCGAATCCGACACATTGGCCGTGACTTCGCTGTCGTGAATAGCAGCGCCTTCAGTCATAGCAGGCGGGACTAAGGCCTCGGAAGAAGGAGCGGAAACACTGTCTCGGCTACGGATCAAGTATCTGCCCCAGCCAGACGATCTAGGCGTGGCTTCAAGCGAGTTTTGAATATCGCCAGCATTGTCATTTCGCATATAGTCTAGGCTAGTGTTGAGATCCAAAGCGTCGGGGGCGGTAGCGTTAACGGGGTCAAGAGCGCGAGGAGTCGAAGGCTCAGCGTTAGTATCAGCCTCAGCATCAGTCTTGGCATCGACATCAACTGTATTGCCATAGTTAAACTCAGAGCTGGTCTCGTAATCGGTGTCGGTACTGGGACTATTTTCAGACTCTTCAGGAATATCGTCAAGAACGGTGTGCTCAATTTCTCCAGGCCTGTACTCAGCCTCAGCAATGGAAGAATCAGCCTTAACCTGCTCCTCTGTGGGCTCAGGGGCAGACAACAGGGCCTCAGCACTTTCAACCTCAGCCACAGTCTCAACCGGCTCTTGATTCTCTGTAACTTCAGCAGGTTGAGCCGATGCAAAAAACGAGTCCCCGCTCTCAGGCACAACCTCATCTTCGGTGGGCGAGAACAAGCCATCATCGTCAAACGACGGATCCTGCACAAGGGGATGGTCAAATGGCCCATCAAAAGTCGGATGGCTGTCAATCACTGGCGTTATGGGAGTCTGCGGCGTAGCAGGAGCAAGACCCTCAGTGTCAGATTCGACCTCCACAGCTGGGATCTCAAGAGACTTGTTCAAGTGATCGGCAAAAGCAACAGAGCGCTCAGCGATGGCTTCCTCAGAAGACTGGGTTTCAGAAGCCAGTGCCTCAATGGGAGCCTCAGTAGACACAGCAACATTAGCAGGATCATTAGAAGCCTCGACTACACCAGAAACTGCGGACTTCTCCTCAACCTCAGCCACACCATCAACTTCCTCAAGCTTCAGTGTCTTCACATCCTGCTCAACAAGTGACCCAGGAACCAAGTCTAAGTCATCATCCTCAGTATCAAAACTATCTTCACTTTGAACCGAAGGAGCAGGCGACTTGATCTGGCGAATAGTGTCAGGGTTTGCAGGAGCAGCAGGCTGTGACTCAATGGCTTCAACCGTGGCTTCAGACAGAGTCTCAGAGATAGCTTCAGCAGACTCAGAAACAGTAACTTGTTCATCAACAGGCAGAGACGTCTCAGCGGGAACATCGCGAGTACTCTGGACAGGATCACTACCAAGAGCAGCAGATTCAACAGCCACAGGAGCAGTCTCAGAAACCTCAATGGTATCAAGAGTGGCGGAAGAGGGAGTAGCAAAAGTGGGCGTGGCAGATTCGGGAGTGGCAAACTCGGTAGAAGCCTCAGTCGACAATTCAGCGGGAGCTTCAATGGTAGCCTCGGAAGAAGCGTCTTCAACCTCGTCCACTGGCGAAGCAGTAGCAGGCTCAGCAGCAGACTCGACGGGAAGCGAAGGCTCAATGGTCTCTTCAACAGGAACAAAAACGTCACTATCCTCAACCGACATGGTAGTGATAGGAAGAGTCTCGGCGTCGACAGAAACAGAGACATGCTTATCAACAACCACGGGCTTTTCAGGCAAAGCAGATTCGGTGGCAGCGGGGGCTTCTTCGATAACGGCAGAAAACTCCTCGGTCGTGGTCTCTGTAAGAGCAGGAGCCTCGATGACAGGAGGCTCTTCAACAGCGGCAGCGGTTTCACGAGAAGGCATATCAGTATCGATGTGTGAATCTTGAACGACAGGAATGGAGACATCTTCCACACGAGTAGGCTCGAAAACTTCAACAGGCTCAGAAACCTCACCAATAATAAGGCTCTCACCCTCAGTCTCGACAACACGCTCAACCAGCTCAGAGTCAGCAGGCGCATCCTCAACAGGCTGAACCTCAACAGCCTTCTCTTCAGTAACTGGCAGAACAGGAACAGACTCGCGAACAACCTCTTCAAAGACAGGCTCTTCAACAACTGGCTGGGCATCAAGCTTGGGCAACCCCGCAACTTCGTCAACTTCGGTGATCTCAGGGGCAGCAGAAACAGCCTCTTCG
The DNA here is from genome assembly GCA_036034705.1 of Thielaviopsis punctulata. NCBI lineage: Eukaryota > Fungi > Ascomycota > Sordariomycetes > Microascales > Ceratocystidaceae > Thielaviopsis > Thielaviopsis punctulata. The sequence goes on from CM069896.1 coordinate 2,439,268, forward strand.
ACAACAGGGGCAGAGCTCTTGGAGGTCTCTTCAATGGGCAGCACAGAGTCTCTGATCGTCTCGGTAACAGCAGGAACGGCAGAAACGACTGCAAGGGGGATAGAATTAGAGTGGGCAGGCTCAAGAGCAGCAACCTCACGAGAAGCAACTTCTTCTTTCACTACAGAAGCCTCGACAATAGGAACATCTGCAGAAACTTCAAAGGGAGCTTCAACAAAGTCCTCAATGGAGTCATCAACAGCCTCAGCGGCAGAAGTCTCAAGAGGCATCTCAACCGGAGTATCGACCACGGTTTCAACGAAAGTCTTAACAGGGGCCTCGGGGGTAGTCTCAGAAACAACCACCTCAACATCAGGGCTCATAGTCATAGCATGCTGAACAAGAGTCTGCTCCGTCGAAAAGGCATCTTTGAATGAAGGAGCAGCAGCATCAGGCGAGGCGGCATCGTTGGCAGGTATCGGCACGCTTTCAACAACAGGCTCAGCGAGAGGTTTAGCAGCCCTGTTAGCAGTCTCGGGAGTAGCTTCAGTAACAGCGGGAGCAGCCATGAGAGCTTCCTTGGCAACAGCCTCAGAAACACCCTCGACAGCCTCAGTCACCTCCTCCTCCTTCTCGCCCACCACAGCCGCAACCACAACAGTCGTTACCGCCGTGGCAGCAGCAGTAGCAGTGGCAGCGGCAGCAGCAGCCTTCATTTTCTTGAGCTCTGCCTTTCTGCGCGCCTTGCGCCGTCTCTTCTTTTCTTTGCGACTCAGGCCAGGCGTACTTGGAGTACCTGGCGTACCTGGCACGCTCTGCGAATACTCAGAAGCGTCTTCAAAATCATCGTCCGAAGAGCCCATATCACTCGAATCATCATCTTCGACATTAGAGCTCGGTGTCTTGGGCGCATTGCTCATATCAGGCGTATAGGGAGTAGAAACAGTAGTCGGAGGAACACGGCTGGGAGTCTGCGGACAAGAAGCGACCTTGTCTTCAGCGGGAGCAGCGTCTTCAATGAATTCAGCAACAAGCTCCTGAGCGAGCGGAGTCGAGATTGCCTTGCTCAAAGACTGAGATGGCTCTTTAGGAGTCACAGGGCGCGAGTGGTCAAGCGGAGCTTCGGAAGGAGCTTTAGAGTTGGCATGCGAGGTCTCGCGCGAAACGACCTCAGCAGTGTTTTCAAAGATACCGCTGTTCTCAATGCCCAGACCCAGAGCAGAAGATTCGGAAAATTTACGTTCGCGAGGCGCAGGGCCATCAAGCATGACAGAATCGGATTTATCCTTGGTGGACTCAAGAGTGATCTGAACATCGTGAGCAGGAGCCAGAGCGGGCGCATCAGCAGCAATACCAATCTGCACATCCTTCTCGTGTACGTCAACAGTAAGCTCGGACTTCACAAGCTGCTTCTCCAGCCCCTCGACGGGCTGAACCAACGCCGGTGGCAGGCAGGGGTACACCTGCTCAACAGTAGAAATCTCATTCTCGTGGTTCTCCGTCAGGCCAGCCTTGGCGGCATGGTCGGGAAGAACTAGAGGGATCGTTACAGAGCTACGAATCGTTCGGTCCATTGACGGTGGTCTTGAGCGACGAGCAGGACCTACGGGAGATGTAGCCTGAGACCGAGCCACAGGCGACGTCGGACCAGAGCGGTTCATGATGAGTTCCAGGGGAACGGCTGTCGAACTCGGCGAACGCTGCGGGGTGTTAAAGGCCGAGCTCTTTCTGCGGTGGTGTGCAGAGACAGGAGAAACAGCACGGCGCTGGGCAGGAGGAGTATCAGGGCGGCTTTCGGGGAGAGGAGGGAAAACTGTTTCAATTTCAAACTCGGGAGTGCCAGGGTGGCTGGGAGGCATCATCAAAAGATCGCCGTACTCGGGGTCAATGCCAGCCTTGTCAGGGCGGTGGGAGACGACATCGGCAAGACTAATAGACAGTTCTGGGAGAAGCTTGGTAGAAGAACCCGGAAGAACACATTCACCAGACGGTAGCGCAGAAGCGTCCTCGGCCGGACGCACTTCCTCAATAACCACACTGTCGTGGCCCTTGTCCTGACGCTGGACCATCTGCGCCTCATCGTCCATCGAGCCGGCACCCGCGTCAATGGTGTCGGCTCCGGCTAAAAAAGACTGATCCTCATCTGGGCGGAAACTGATTCTATCAGGCGATACCAGCCGACTTTTGGGCGCCGGCTTGTCAGAGTGTCTCTTGCGAGAGCGTGCCTCTCCGTAGTATTCGTTGTCAACTTCTCTGTGTCGGCTGCTGTAGCGCCCGCCAGCTCCACGCGAAGCTGAGCGCGCGCTCACCATCGATCCACCGTCAGAGTATTCACCGTTGGCATACCGCTCACTAGACCGTCTGTCACGGTGGTCTCTACGTGACTGCGACTTTCTGCGTGTCTTGTCAAGCCTGCGCTTATCAGCCGATGTCCACGAGTTGCCCCACTCTTCAGGATTGGTGTCCATCGAGTGTGGCGTGGAGTGTGTAGACTCAGAATGACGGGAAGACCTTTGCTCGACATATTCGCGGCTGGAGCTGATGCGCGGCGGGCTGCGGTATCGCTGGTCAGACATGTGAGACTCAGATCTGCGTTCTTCAGGCTTGCGCCAGGCAGCAAGTTCATCGCCGTAACCAGGAGGAGTTGAGCGACGATAAAACGAGGGCTCTTCAGTTACAGGCTTGGAGTCAAAACCAGCCATGGACAGGCCGGCGGCAACAACGCCAGAGAACTCTTCCTCGCCAAGACCGCCAGGCATGTGAGATGCGGGGTCGTCATAAACCTGGGAAGATCCGGGAACGGTGTCATGTACAGGAGCGCGGATGGGTGACGAAGGCTCATACTCGGCAACAGTCTATAAGGGGTTAGCATCTTATCAAATGTGTTTCAGCTAATCGAATTAACTAACTGGCTGAGTCTCGTCAATTTCGGAAATAGCACCATCCCCTACAGCGGCAACAAGCTCGCTTTCTTCAGACACACGCTTCTTTGACTCGAAAACAACAGGGGCCGGAACAACAGTAGGGATAGCTTCGATCTCGACTGCAGGGGTAGAATCAGTCTCGGTAGATGGAGCATCAATAATCTCATTACTGCACTCCCTGGCCTCAGCCTCAGAGACCTTATCGTCCTTGGAAGCAGTAGTAGCAGCCACAGTACCGGCAACACCGGCGGCAATACCGCCAATCAACGCGACACCAGTGGAGAACCACGAGTTGCGCTTAGAACTAGACGAATTCAGACGAGACGAAGGTTCAGGAACAGTGATGGCCGGCTCAACAGGAGCAACCGCAAAATCATTTTCAACTGGAGTAACAATCGCCTTTTCCTCAGCAGAGACAACGACAGAAACCTCGGGCTGAGGGTCAATCTCGCGTTGCTGTGTCTCCAGCTCAGACTCAGGTTCGACCTGCTCCGAGATACTAGCCAGTTCGCCAGCCTCAGCAGGCATCACTGGCGACCGACACGGCGAAACCTCGGGCGTCGGATGAATCACATTCAACAGCGGACGAGGCCGCTCAGCCGACGGATCGCGTACCAATGGGGCAGGGCCAGAAGGAAGTATCGAGTGTAGAGCCTTAGGATGCCTGATGACGTTATCAATTCGGACATCAGCATCAGGCACTGGATATTTTTTCTCTTGCGGCTCTTCACGTCTGCGGGGCTCATCACGAGAAGACTCTCTATTGGGGGAGGATCTCCGATCAGACTCGGTAACTACAACTTCAACCACTTCTTCGGCACCTCTGTTGGCAGGACGCGAGCGGCCGCGCTTGAAGTCTTCGAGGCTGTCACGAGAGTGTCTCTCCTCCTCAACAATGTCGCGAGAATGTCTCTCGAGCGACGATTGACGGCGAATCTCATCTAGCATCATTGCCAGTTCCTCGGGGCTGTGGACTGTAGAGCCGTCATGTTCAGACGGTGGTGCAACATCAACAACGTGGTAGTCAGTGTTTTTATCGTGAACTTCATGAGACTCAACCGATGCGACAGCGGCAGTAGCAGCAGCAGCAGTAGCCAAAGCAGCAGCCTCACGAGCACGGCGCTCCTTTTCCGCTTTCCTGGCCATCTTGCGAGCTTGACGGGCCTTTTCAGCTTCAAGTGCAGCTTCGGCAAGACGAACTTGCTCAGCAATCCGGGCTGCTTCTTGCGCTCTTTGTTCTTCCAGGGCACGGCGCTCTTCTTCGGCCTGCTTGGCACGGCGAGCTTCTTCAATGAGACGGGCTTCTTCAGCAAGTCGGGCTTCTTCAGCAAGTCGGGCTTCTTCAGCAAGTCGGGCTTCTTCAGCAAGTCGGGCTTCTTCAGCAAGTCGGGCTTCTTCAGCAAGTCGGGCTTCTTCAGCAAGTCGGGCTTCTTCAGCAAGTCGGGCTTCTTCAGCAAGTCGGGCTTCTTCAGCCAAACGAGCTTCCTCAGCCAGACGGGCCACCTCGGCCAGACGAGCTTCCTCTGCCAAACGAGCTTCCTCAGCCAGACGGGCCACCTCGGCCAGACGAGCTTCCTCTGCCAAACGAGCAGCCTCAATACGACGAGCCTCAGCACGACGAGCTTGTTCAAACTCCAAAGCCACACGTGCAGCTTCAGCCTCAGCCTCACGCTTTTTGCGCTCTTGTTCGATGCGAGCTTCTTCAGCGAGACGGGCCTCTTCAGCCAAGCGAGCTTCCTCCGCCAAGCGAGCAGCCTCAATACGACGTGCCTCTTCAGCCCTGCGCTCTTCTTCGGCCATTCGGCGCGCCTCCTCGGCTTTGCGCTCTTCCTTGGCCTTGTACGCGCGACGAGCAGCCTCTGCAGCAATCACAGCGGCAGCAGCAAGTTTCGCCTTTTCCGCCAGACGTGCCTCTTCAGCCTTTTTAGCTTCTTCAACCCTCTTGGCCTCGGCCTCCGCAGCCTTACGCGCTTCTTCAGCTCGACGCGCTTCCTCAGCTCGACACGCTTCCTCAGCCTTACGCGCCTCTTCGACACGCCTGGCCTCTTCACGTCTAGACTCTTCTGCCCTGGCCTCCAATCTCGCCTTCTCCTCCGCCAGTCGCGCTCTGTCTTCCTGCAACCGCGTTTCTTCAGCCAGCCGAATATTCGCAGCCTCACGCGCAGCACGCTTCGCAGACTCCCGCGCATCCTTCGCCGCTCTCTCAGAATCGGCTCTAATGCCCACCGCCTCAATGTGACGACGAGCATCAGATCCGCTGCGTGAGTGTGACTTTGGGCTTGGTGAGTTATTGGCGATAACACTGGCGCCAGCCGCGACGACGGCAGCTATGGTAGCCTTCTCGACAGCTGACAAGCCATGAGAGGGGGGCTTATTGGAGTCATGAGTGGATGAGCGCTCAGGTGTACGAGCGGAGACATCCCGGGTGCGGTTGGTCGTGCGGTCGGGTGTCGTCGGGGTAGTCGGAGCAGGCTGGTGAGAAACAATAGAACGCTCAGTCTCAGCATCAGAAATTTTGCGGGTTATAGTCTCTCGAATGATGATAGTCTCGGGGGCGTTTTCAATCTTAGCAGGAGGGGCGTTGGCAAGATCCGAGTGAAGAGCATCTGCAACCGTTTTCGCGTGTGCGTCGGATACGTGTTTCTGGTCCACGCGGGTCTCAACCACAACCATACGGCCAGCATCTGTCGAGGTTGTTTGGTAAACAGACTTGCCTGGAGATGGAAGCGATTGGTCGGGATCAGAACGAATGGCAGCAGAGACAGTTTGAACATGCTTTTCTGAGACTTGTTCCTTGTCGGCACGGCCTTCAACAATAACGCTACGGCCAGTATCGGTCTCGACGGCGGTGTAAACAGACTTGGATGTAGGCACGGACACATCAACACTGGAGTGTCCGGTCTCAGCGTCTCTCGACGTACGCTTTTGCACATTGATCTTATCGGAGGCGCGCTTGATGGCATTCATTTCAGCTAACTTGCGGGACTGTGGTGTCTGGCTGGTGAAGATAACATTCTGCTCGCTATCGCCCAACATCATAGCACTGGTTGTATGGGGCGGCGAAGGGTGTGGTGTCTTGAAATCGTTTTGCGAGGCTATGTACTTCACCAGATTCAAAGGGACAGTCGCAGAAACAGGGTTCCGGTGGTTGATGGGCTGCTGCGCGGGCAGTAGCTGGCGGTCCTCGCCAGCAAGCGGATTTTCAGCCACAGGCCGAGGCGGAAGCACTGGCATCTTACCCTTGTCAGTAGCAACACTTGAAATACCAGCGCCATGTTTCTTTTGGCGCTCATCTGAGTCCCGGGAACGCATAGCCTCAGCCTTCTTTTCCTCATCCTTGCGGGAAATCATGGAGCTCAGTCCAATAGCACCCGCTGCAACAGCGCCAGCAATAGCAGCTTCTTTGGAGTTGATAAGCGGCTTTTGTGAATCACGGATTGTAGGAGGGGATCGAATATCGTGGAGAGGCGTCTTGATCACATGATTCGGCTTGGGGTGGTGCATCTGCACATTGGCGTTGGTCGCAACATGCGGTCTTCTTGCTTGCGATGAACGAGGCGATGAACGGCGGCGTTGCTGATTGGATGGGTAAGAGCTGCTGGAGTAGTAAAGATGGCCCGAGTCATTGCTACGGTGGTTATCAGACAACTCGCGTCTAGTGGGATACAAACGGCCGTAGGCAAGACCATTGGAAGAAGAAGACGACGACGAAGACGAGTACGCCTCATCTTCGTCATCAACTGACTCCCAGCTTTCCTCTTCGTCATCGTCTGACGGCTCGTACGGCAGATTTCCGCTATGGTATTTGCCCTTTTTCTTTGTGTTCTTGCTTGAGCTACGATCTCCACGGCGGTTGCTGCTAGCTGCACTATCGTATTGCTTGGTGGCTGTAAGCAGTTGTTCCAACTGTCCTGTAAGACCCTTGAGCTCCTCGTCGATTTCTGATGAGCTAGTAGGTCTCTTGCGGCGGGCCCCTACCTTTTTCTTGGAATTTCCTTTGGTGGACGCCACGGCTTTCTTGGGGACAGGTGTCGAGCCACCAGAGGGCTGCGAGCTACCCGGGTGGGCAGCAGGCACTGCTAATGCAGATGTCAGATCTCTGGTACCAGGCGCAACACTACTGTTGGAAAGATCCGTGGGATTGCGAGAATGCAGCTGCGGTGGTGGCATCGGCGCATACGGAGGATGCATTAGAACAGGGCCGTAGGGTCCAGGGACATAGGTTGGGGATGGAACAAAGTTGCCATAGGCCATGTGAATCTGCTGATATCCAGCAGAAGAAGCAATTGGCTGTCCGTTAGACTCAGAATCGGAGCCCGAAGACGCGGAACCAGATATATAGCCTAAGCCGTAAGCCAGGTCTGAGTTAAGCGACGATGAAGAGGAATTGGGCAGACCGGAAATCACGCGCCCACTGCGCCGGCGCCGCAGTCTCTGGCGGCTACGGTTTGAATTTCTCCTAAAGATACCACCAAAGATGCCACGTGCTCTGGGTGGGGGTTGCGAAGAGATGTTGACCAGTGATGGAGACGTAGAAGAGCCCGAAGAATGTGAGCTTTGCGATCTGGTTCGACTTAAAGGAATGACAGGGCCGGCAGATATCAGGGGTCCGGTCGGGGTAGCCGAGTTGTGGATGGCAGTGGTCGCAGTCGATGTCGAGGGCGCATAGTTGGATCCAAGAGGAATACCGGTAGGCGAGAATGGCGGTATCATGTGCTGCTGCGGGGTGGACTGCGAAGGGACAGACGGCGGAACTGAAGGCGGCATTCCATACGGCGGCATAGCATACGTTGGCGAATACGGCATGTGGTGGAAGGGATACGGGTAGTTGCCAGGCGGCATATAGGGCGCAGGAGGCTGTGGATATCCTTGGTAGCGGGGGTCTGAGTACGGCGCCGGATACTGCTGGTACGGGGGATACGCCATCGGCGCCGGTGGATGTTGCGGCATAGAGCGAAGTGACGAGGAGTCAGCAACGCTATCGGGTTGCCTTTGTGCAAGCTGGTGGGTGGGAACCGGCGCAGAAGACTTTGGGGACGATCCTGGAGCCGGGGCGGGCGGAAGCGGCTGCTGTTGTTGGAGGCCAGTTGGCCGGGGCTGCGGCGGCTGGCCATGGTAGTAGCCGTAGGACGGCGCGTAGATGGAGGCAATCGAAGGGCCGGGGCCAAGGGCCATTTGAGCGGAGTCAGTGCTACCAACACTGCTGCGGTTCTCTCTACGGGGCTGGGTGGAGGAAGCGGGGGCGGGATAGTCCGGCTGACGTTGCCGGGCGCTGGAATCGGAGGTCTTGCGGTAAGAGCTCATGGTGGCTAGTAGATGGGCCAGGTATCAAGCAAGACACTTGGTAGACAGGCAGGCTCAGGGCGGAATATATGTATAATAGATACGAAAGCCAGCGTGCGATGGAAGCGCAGCTCAAGAATTAATGTAGGAGGGAGTCGAAAGACACCTCAGTCTTGGGCACGAATAATCGAGGCGGGACGTGCGTGTCTGGTGTATCCAAGACACGGAAAAAGGATGGTATATGTAGTAATAATGAAGAAAATAGTCGTAATCGTCTAGAGCATTAGAATCATGAAAGAGTAAATGCACGGGTGTGGCACGCGCAAAGAATTGAGACAGGACAAAAGAAAGGAAAAGAAGGAAAAGAGCGGATAGCAGTGACAGAAAAAAAGGGAAGGAATAAATCGAGCAAATTGAAGCTTTGAATCGCGATTCTTGGTGGTGGGATTTCTCGATCTTTTCTGGTGCGGATCAATTGCAGGCGAACAAACAAACGACGCGCAAATGGTTCTTTGAAGGCGGTTTTGGGTGCCTCTCCGTGTTCAGTTCGCTTCTTGATGGAAGACAGGAGAAGAAAGACAAGACAGGTATGTATATGTATACTGAGAAAGAAAGAATAGCCGGTAGAGAAGAAATACAGACGTAGTCCAATTCAACAGCAAGAAATCAAAATCACACAACCACGGTCTTCTTGTGGGTTGGTTGCACACTTTCAGCCTTTCTGTCGGGGGGCCAATTGTGGTACACGACTTTGGTGTATTGCGAAAATGCAAGAAGAAAAAAAAAATATGAGAGAATAAAGACGAAGAAATAATAGTATGTATGTATGTATGTATGGTATGCAATAATAAAACGAGTGGGCAATGAGCAGAAAAATGAAGAGCTTCGTGATTCTAGGGCGTGTGTACCATAATGGATGGATGGACAATGGACGTGGACGTGCAGCTCCCTCCCAAGAACCAAAATTAAAAGAGAACAAGATTAAGTGGATTTTGCAAATTGAATTAGGATTGTTCTGGGACGGGGGTTTTGGTGGCAAGAGTTTCCAGAGTATGTATGTATATGTATATGTGCATACATAGTACAACCCCCTGTCCGTGCCTGACTGGTACTTGTTTGTATGCACTTGTACTGGTACATACCATACGTATAAAACATACATACATACATACATACATACATACATACAGTTGGTTTCTCTTCGTGGATTCGCGCCCTTTAGAAGGGAATAAGATAAAAGTGCATTTGTTTCTTGGTTCTTGTTCACGCTTTGCAGGCTCCTTACAGTTCAAAACTTGCCATTGTCCTCTCCATCATGATCTCTGGCATATCGACATATCCCTTGTACACATGTACATACATATGCACTTAAGCATGTATGTACATACGAGTATGTATACATGTACATATGTAAAGCCGACTACCCCTTTTCAACTTTGTTTTCTTCGCTCATCCGCCTTGCCCTGTTGCGGACGATCCTCTTGCAGTCCAGCCATTACATATGTATGTACATACAGAAAAATAGCCCACTCCCCAGCTGTCATCCACAATGTAAAAGCCCAGCCTGCGAATTTCAAATGCGACCCAACTTTACGTGTAACTCTGCCAAAAACGCATAAAAAGGTTGTCCGGTACCTTGGCCCATTGGTCAGCAACCAACTGGCTGATTGTTTTCAATTTTCTTGCCATCGATTCTTAGATGTGCATACATACTATGTATGTATGTATGTACAAGTACTTTATACTTCGTGTCAACAACAACAAAGGAACATAACCCCCAAACAACCTCTAATACATATGGTGTTGTCACTTGTTTTGATTAGCTGAAGTCATCGTATGTACATATGCTCCACTCCACCCTCCCTTTCTCATTCGTGAACCAAAACTTGGGGCTGATAAGCAGAAACAGATATAACCAACCCTATTTTATTACTTCAATTGTATTATTGAGACTCAAAATGCGCATCGCTATAAAAAAAATTAAAAGATTAAAAAAAAAAAAAAACAGCCTTTGTCTTCTTTTTCTTAAACACCAACCCTCAATTTGGAAAATCAAAATAAAGGGTCCATTTGAGTTCTTAGCTTGAGCTTTAAACAACGCTAAACTTTCATTATGATAGCTTAGCCGCATACAAATTGGGAAAGGTTTGTGATTTTAGCTTTTCAACCTTGTCCCACGCTGTTAACCCTCGACCCTAACAGAATTTCCTCGCCATCCCCAACCTTCTTTGAAGCATACTTTTTGAATTTCGTGTCCTTGTTTTCCAAACTTTGCGCTAACCGGTCTCAATTGAAATTGAGAATTTATCCTATTTTGCATTCGACATCTTCTATTCCATTCCCTTTTTTGTGTTTCCTTGTGCTACGACTCTTTATTGATTAACCGGCTCAGACAGGATCTCCAGACAAGGAGCTTAAGCTTTCGTCTGTCAACCCTCAAGGAAATTTCCTGCTATTTTTATACTTTTGGTCAAAACCTGACAAGGTAAGTTGTCAGCCCAATCCCCTAGAAATCTTGCTCGCAATTCATATATACCATACATACGTACACACTTGTATCTGCCCTCATCCCCAGCTCTACTCTATCATCGTGCGTCATGCTGCCATGTACTATGTACACAACCCGGCCGCCTTTTTACCCCTACCGTTCAATTCACTTTATACTTTACAACCGTGCGCTTCGTACCGCCTTGTATAGTTAATTCCTAATGCAACAAAACAAACAGCCGCATTTTGTTTTTTCTTCTTCTTTTCTTCTCACAGGAAATGCTCTAGTTTGGCCTGATTTTTTGTGTACTGGTTCCTCCCCTCCTAACGTAATGGTGTCCCTTTGTTCTTTCAGAAAAGAAACAATAAACATTTTGTACTTGTAACATACAAATACGTACCTCACATACATATTATAACGGGTACTAAAGTAGCTGTCTATCAAGATATTACTCTGCACCATTCGAATGCCTGTTCTCGTTTCCTCATGTGTCTGCCAACAATGGTGAACACTTGCACTATACATTGTGGTTACAGAATAATCATGTATCAAGTTGTCTGGATAGTGGCAACACAGGTACGATCGATACAAGATTAAATCCTTTTAACAATAGTTATTAAATGCTCTTCCGTGTATATTAATTATGCATTGATTTATCCATGACAAGTTATTAGAAACTGTTGACTGAAAAATCACGATACTGGTTAGGGTTAAGAATGAACTCGCAAACTCTAGGGTTATGATCGACTTCATAAAGTATTCACGGCCCCACACAACTCCGGATAAGTTAAAACGGAACGCAATCATAACGACTCTACTATGTTACTTGTAACTATTCGTAACACCAAAAACAAGCCACGGTCCGATTGAATAACACACTAGTACTATACAATCTTTTCATACATGCCCTTCCGATGGTTTTTTTTTTTTTTTTTTTTTTTTTT
>CM069896.1:2459938-2477285 GCA_036034705.1 Thielaviopsis punctulata
AAAAAAAAAAAAAAAAGTCCTCAATGGAGGACAACTAGTGAATACGTACTTCAAAGTAAAATGCTGGTCATGGCCGGGGCCAGGTTATGCAATTGCTTTGACAGTGCTAAATTGAAGAACAGAACAGTATTATGCCCCAGCCAGGAAGGATTCATCGTCTTCTCAATATGGACTATGTTCAATAGGGATTATGTACATATAACATAGCACATAGATACAGGTACATACATACAGACACAAATGTGTATGTTCATATGTAAGTTGTGAGTTATGAAAATAATCCTTGTTATGTATGGTATGTGCATGCAAGTGCATGGACGCTGTCTTGGGGTTTGATTATTGCAAGGGCAAGGGCGGCAAAGGAGGGGGATAGAGGCCCGAAAAGTTGATTGAATAGTATGGTCGAGCGGGCCAACGTATCAGCCTATTCTTGAATCATCCCACACTTGGCAAGGGATTTTGTTGATAAACATTGCAGAAAGCTTTTGTGCATGTATGGTACACAGTATTTGGATTTGGACGGGTGGACAGACAGACAGGCTGAGAGCCCTGCATTGCATATAAAAAGATTTTTTTTTTTTTTGATGCAGACATAAAAAAAAACAACCTCTCTACCCCCAGTCATATTCCTATATTCCTTTTCAGTTCTGTTACCTCAGAACGAGCGCCAGAGACGAGACTTTTTTTTTTTTTCTTTCATTGGAAGTCATAAGTCATTGAATAAACTTCTTGGCGTTAGTTTGTATGGCGCTGAAAAACATGATTCTTGATAAGTTGATAAGTTGATTAGGGCATGGTAACGTGGAAAATTAGATCAAAAAAAAGTTTGTTATGGATATTGGGCTCTATGGCACCTGAATGGACAAGTTGTGACGTGATGAACAAGTCTTGTCTCGAAAAAACAGCCATAGGCAGTAGGCCTTTTATGCCTGAGCCTGAACAAAGGCATCATTTTAGAAGCTCCGTCTAGACCTTATGCGACATCAGCACAGCAAGAGACGGCGGTGTTTGTCGTTTCTTGCCTTGGTCTAATCCTGGTTCACACTTTGAGGATAGAAAAAAAAAAACTTTGTGCGCCGGCTTGAATCATCAAAGACCTAAACTTCATGTGTCTACGCCTAGCTTTGCTCGCTCGCTCGCAAGCTTCGATAAAGGTGGGGCTGCGGGAAGGAGTTTCTGGGCCGGACGAAAGTTCTTTCTTCGGTGCATAAGAGAGAGGGTAATGTGGGGCTCCCGGGAAATTCGGCGAAAAAAAGGTCGGCTGTCGAGCATGACTACAAACATCATATACATGATGTATACATATGTATGCGCTCTTCACCTATCTTATAACATTCTCAGCGGACATACATCTGTCAGTTCAGTTTTGGTGTTTTTTGCTAATCATCTTGTGCTTTTTTTTTTCTAGTAACTAATGGGGGCTGAAGTTGAATCACCTCGATTATCTTGGTGACAAAGTAGCAGCGTGTTCCTCACACGATGAAATTACCTAATCTAGTTTTGTTTACAATACAATGTATGTTTCTCTGTGGACTTATCTCTCTGTGTTTATCAACCCGTGCGGAGTTAAGTCAGCTCAGGAGCTGAGCCACGGCTTTTTTTTAAGGCTACTAGACTATTTATGAGACGGAACTAACTTCTTTTTTTTTCTCAAGGCAATCATAATTGCTCGCTCAAGTTTCGGATGCATTAGTAATAATCAACAAAAAGAAAGAAAAAAAATTGTAGAGGTAACTTGAGAAGCATCACCGCTTCGCCAACTTGTACTTTCCCGCCATTAACTCCACCAACCCCTCTTCCACCTTCTCCGCCATAAACTCCTGCACCTCTTCGTCCGTCCACTCAAACCCTCCCGGAACCACCATCCGCAGCATCATCGCTATGCGCATCAACGGCATTGCCGTCGGCGAATTCTTGAGCATTCCTACAATGAACTGCCAGTATACACCACTCTTCTCATGGTCCTTGGCCGTCGCCTTCTTGCCGTCGGGTGCTTGGCGAGAGGGAGAGTCGATATTCGATGTAACAGCGCCGACAGCGGCTGCTACGTTGGAAGCAGGAGCGGACACGCTATCTTCGGATTCAATAACGGCGTAGACATCCTCAGACACACGTCTCAAGACTTTCTGGTTTACCCAAAAAGCTACTGCTTCTTCTATATAGTCTCGATCCATCTGCAACTTCATCTCAAGCTCATCCACACTCATTTGTACTGCTGCACCTGAGTCTTCGCCAAAGGCATAAATCACTGTTGCCACATAAGTCTTGCATGTTGTCCGCACAGTGCGGTCCTCCAACTCCAGTTCCACCGTCGCACTGCCCATGTGATCCAACCACGTTAGTTTGCGAGCAGCCTTGATCTGCGCATAGTGTTCCGAGTAGCGTTCCTGCGCCGCAGCTACAGGCCCCGGAATGAGAAAGTGCTCGCGCACTAAGTTGGGCCAGTACAGGCGGGAGAGGATGTTTGCAGAGCATGTCAAGCCGGCACTGGAGGTAAAGTGTGCGGCGCTGCGGACTTGCTCATCAAGAGCCTGGGATTCAGCAACATCGCGCATCATGACATCGCAGTGCTGCAAGGCCATATCACCGTACCGTTTCTTGAGGAGGTTGAGCACCTTGATTTCCTGGTCGAGGTCGCTGGTGACAGAAAGCAGGCGTTGGGCCACAATGGCCTGAAACTCTTTGATAAACATTTCTTGGGAACCTAGAGCACTAATAAGCGTGCCAATGACGTCTTCGGTACGTGGCCGCTTAAAGTTGATGGCGGCATCAATGGGCGCAGGCAGCCAGCTCATGTCATCCCAGTCCTGGTCCTCGTCGTCAATGGCCATGCGCTTAGACTGAGCCGTTGAGTTGAGGATAACTGATAATTCGACAAGTTTGTTGGCGGCATCGGGGGTATCGGCTTCGCTGGGCAGGGACAAAAGGCCTGTGACAACATTACGAATAGCATCGTCACGTTGGCAGAGATAAAGCTGTAGGGCTGGGACAACGCGGTCAAGCAGCACCTTGGAATTGTCGAGGGCGTGGAATGTACGAATCATAGAAATGTAGAAACGTAGAATACGTAGAGTTGAGCTTCCGGGGTGTAGCAATTTCTTTTCCAGGTCCCGCGAAAAGGCATCAGTCAAAAGACTACGTTGCGTTGTCGTAGTCACACACGTCTTGAGGTCCTGGAGGCCACTGCGGCTCCGTGGCCATATCGAGACAATGTCGAATAGCTGGTCAATCCGTTTCTTGGCCAGAATGCCCAGTGCCAGTTCCTTCCAGGCCATGACGTGCGTCCAGTTGATAGCCTGACCAAGAACGTCCATAATCTCAGCAACCAGTGGTGCAAATTCGCGCTCAACCCAGTTGAACAACGCAGCGACATTTCGTGGCACAGAAATGTGCCGCTTGTTCGGAGCCGCGGCGTCAGGAATCTGTACCATTTCTGGTTCCTGAGCAAACCGATCGCCCAGAATGTTTATCACGTAATCCTGGAGTAAGCCGTTGACGGCCGATGCAACCATAAGCTCGAACCGCCGCCCGCCCAAGCCAATGTTGCGCATGGCTGTAATCACCTGGATTAGTTGCGCCTTTGACGGTGATACAGCCACATGGTCGGCACCATCAGAAACAATTTGTGTCATTAGAGACGTGAGCACCTTGTTCATGGCGTCATAGTATGTTTCGGGTGTAGAGTTCGAAATGAGCCCGTGCAACTCCCGCCGGTACCGCTTGTGAACCTCTTTAGACTTCTTGGTGGAGACAAATTCTGCATATGCGCTTGTAATGATACGCATGCGTGAAGAATACAGCCCGATGGCTGTCTCCATAGTTGCAGCAAAGCCCATTAAATACTTGATGGTATGCTCTCCGTGTTCCTGTGGTTTGAGCGCAGCCTTTACATGCTGGACATAATGTCGATGAACTTGCCGCATAAACCACGTCATTAAATCATCTGTCAATGGCGCTTTCGGCGCTTCCGTGGCCGGATTGATCACGATACATATGGCCTGCGAGAAGTCGTCGTTAATCATGACTTCCACGCCCGGCTCGAGATATGATGGCAGGGCAAGAACAGCGGTAGTCGCATGCCAAGCTATAGCCCATCGCCGCTGATCAGCAGCAACGGGGTCACCACGCACGGTCGAATGCGCGACTTGTTTCCTGGGCGATGTTCGAACGGGAAGGGCTGGGGCGCTGTTCTGGACGCCATTGTTGACAAAGACGGAGTTGAAGATTTCCCGGCGCCGGGTGGCCCAGGTTTTGCTCATTGTAAACAGAAGATCATAAGAAGAGATTGATGAGTGGCAGTTACGAGAGTGCTATTATGATGATGAATGGATTGAATGTTTGTTGTGCTGCTTGCTTCCACATTTGCTTTGTTGTGCTTGGTAGGCTCAAATTGATTTGCCATAGCAACGCGCAGTTGACCGAACTTACCGAAACTCAGCCTCACACCGAAATCAACGGGTTATTTGCACGTGATCCAAGGCTGCTATAACCCGTAATATTTTTACTGACAAAGCGTAACATGGTAACCCTTTTTGGCCGTCATCGCATAACCCAACCGGATCGAGATTCTCTATACGACGACGTCGACTTGCTAAATAACTGTTTCTTTTCTCTTTTCGTATCTGGTCGAACTTTGAATCTTGAATGTTTTTGCTCTCTCTAATCTTCGACCCTACTTTTGAAATCAAAGCTTCATCCTCATCCTGATACTCTCGGTTACCCAGCAACTAACATGCTTCTAGTCCGTTCGCAAGCGCGCAAAACCCATCTCACGGTCGCTTCCGCATCCTAAGCTGTTCCATTCACATATGTACATACCAGTACAGAACAAGCTTTCTTTGGGCAGAAAATAAACAAGTTGACAGCTGAGGAGTCTAAGCCGAATGAGCATATCGAGCCATCGTCGACGAGGCTATGATCCTTTATGGACATCCACCCGAATGCCTAACCAAAAAAAAAAAAAAAAAAAAAAAACGCTTCCTCCAAAGAGATCATTCCCTCAGGATTAACCAGCCCCGTGTCGACTTTTATTTTTCGTTTTCATGGGGCTGGTTTTCATTCTATGGGATGTGACTTTGAATTAATCAGATCGACAAACATGAACCGAGGCTTGGATATCGATGAGATTATAGCTTACTCCTGCTCCTGCTTCCAAACGGTTGCTCATATGACCATCTATATTCAGACTGGCTTTCCTTTTCCCAGCTCCAAGTTCCGGATCACACTCTCAACTTTACACAATGAAGAAGCCAAGCCTAATGTCAAGGATCTTCTTTCTAACTTGGCCATAACCCAATGCGACTTTGCAGCTTCAGGTTAGTAACAACTGGACGTTTGTTTACTTATTTTTTAGGCACAAGTTTAAAAAACAAAAGAAAAAACTGTAGCAAGAGCTGAGAAGCTAAAAAAGATAGTTGCACACATTGCTTTTGTTTTCTCCCCAGGATGAGACCCAACACTGCCGATGGGGAATGGGCTTTCTTTTGTTGATCAACTGCCAAATCTTGACACGGTCAAGTTAGTTGATCTCTTTTTGTCTAGTTGCTTGTTCAAGCAAAGTTTACAGAAGGGCTTACCAACTAGCACATGAAGAGCACATACCAGTACAAGTACAGATATGGATGGTTTAGCCTGGTTGCTGGTCTGAGCTGGTTGGTTGACAAGGGAGTTACTTACGCCCATTATCTCTACCTAACTGCTTGTATGTCCAAGCATCACCGACCCTTCTTCCCCTCTTTTCCCTTTGTCACTCTATCATTGTGGTCACTCATAAATTGCCATCTGACACATGCTTTCGGGCCTCACTCTCTCGCTTATTATTTATCGGTGGGATTATTGTTTCTAACCATATTCATCGACTCTGACATTGAGAGCAACGAAGAGAACGCAGGGGTGTGTCATGCAACAGCTGCGACAGACAAGACCCCGCCTTTTTGTCTAAGACCTTCTCTTTACAAGTACATATGTAGGTATGTATGTATGTATGTATGTATGTATGTATGTATGTATGTATGTATTGTTTCCCTGTCTACATATAGCATTTCACATTTCATTTTGCTCGTACTTTATAAGAGCTGTCGATCTTTGCGATATGTATGGTATACATACATGTATTATTTTGGCTGGTGGAGATTCGGTGCCCTCAGTAGCCAGCCCGTTAATCAAACCAGGTCAGCCATACTGATACGGAAATCGATAATGTCCTCTCAACGGCTGAGGGGTTACGTTGATTGCATAGCATGGTTGCTAGTTATCCACAATGCGACTTGGCCACAAGGCAGGTCGTATTCAGCTGCTACCCAACACTAGCAGCTAGCAGAGCGGTGACGACAACAAGGTTTCCAGGGGGACTGAGTCTCCAGTTGGTGTTGTAGCTTTTTATGCACACCACCGCACTACAACCAGTCATAATTCAGAGTCTGCCTGCTGCGAAGTGAGAACACGGAGATGCTAGACAGAGACTACTACAAGTATGTATACGTACCCGCTACTTTACAGTAGTGCCCCTCTTTGCGTTGGGTATCTCATTCTCATGTTCATGTTGTTTTGACCTGGAGTGTGGATCTATTCAAAAGGGTGTGGCGTGTGCATTGTCGTATGGAGACAAGGTGCATGAGAGAAAAATACAACCAATGTTGTTGTACCATATATGTATGTATGTACATACATGTATGTAGTAATGTGTGTATGTACGTAGTAGTATGTACATAAGTGACTTGTGGCTGCCTCAGTCATTTTCAAGGGATTGCTGAGTGGCTGGCATCAGGTCTCTAGGGTGTGTATATGATGTGTATACAAGCACATATGTACATGTGTACCATATGTACGCATATCTGCAAGGTATACATGTGCATAAGACTACAATGTCATGTTGATGCTGAACGGGGATATTGAATCGTCATAGTTGCCAATGGACAACCAGCAGTCATATTCCAGTCTGCCCCAAGGGCCAGTCGGACGAGAAGAGTAAATGTGTCGCATCACGCACTGCAAGGCATAATACGACATTGGTCGTAGACGGCGCCGTTGTCCAATCAACTGGTTTGATGGCTCACTGTGTATCTGCAAAAGACCAAATTAGTCTTGCCTGCAAGTATGTACCAGTACTATGTATTCATGGTGGGCCTTTTATATGTATACGTATATAGCATATGTGTGTATCTATACCAGTACGTATGCATACGTACCTTTATTCAACTACCTTGGGTTGATATACTGGTAGATGTAGTCGATAACTGTCTCGGTGTCTTTTCATTGAGTACGTATGTATGTACAGATGTTTGTCAGCATCACTAACCCCGCTATTAGGGTTAGTCACCCCCTGTTATGCAGTATGTACCATACAAAACAAGCCTGCAGAACTCTATTCGCTAGCGACTGGAGGTGATTGGTTGCAGGACAACATCGTTTGTGTAAGACTTCTTTTTTCGAGTTGTGGTTTTTTCAACCTTGACCCTTGTGTCCGACGACAACAAACAGAAGAAAAAAGCTCGCCAACCCTCAAAAATCATGATGAAAAAAAGAAGTGCTGTTGATAAATCAATTTCTTTCCTGTGTATTTTAGTCCAAAGCTTCTTTCTCATTCGTTGGGATGAGGCTTCCGTGCGCTGGACTCTCGCTTGCTTGCATGTTTTGGCTTTTGTTGGCGTACTGGAGGCGGTCTGCACACTTTTATTCATAAATTGTATGTACATGTGTATTTAGGAAGAGAGCAGACGGGCAAAGAGAGAAAAGGCATTGTATGTGCTACAGCACTTCTATCACTAGACGTTTTATCGGGAAAGAAGCAAAACAACGGCTAGTCGTGGAGAGGGGAAAATCAACGGAAACCTGCTGCGGTTCATGCTGTGTACTTTTTTCTCTCCGCCTGTTTGGTTCTGACTTTTCATCAAAAATGCATAGACGGCTGGGAATTTGATGTGCGAGGCTGCCCGCGCCTTTTGGAACGACGGACTGTCTTGGTATTTCTTCCTCTTGAGCTCTGCAAAGATTCAAGAGGTGTTATAGTATGTAGTACGAAATATGGAGAGGAACCTTCAAGGAAAGATGTATATAATTGGTTATGTAACAGAACTGGATACAGATGGTAGTTCACACATACACAGAGCATCGCAGTTGGGGAATTTGGTATTTGAGAGATGCAGTATCCCGTTGCAAAAGGTGTATTTAGGCGCCATTATGAGAGTGGCGTGCGTGCTGTCTCGTGGTGTTGTGAATCGATGGTGGCATGACTCACAAAGCTCATTCAAGGTTTTTTTTTTTGCACTATTTCAGATGACTTGTAGAGCAGTTGAAGATTCCAGTGCTTGCTGATCCAAGAGTCTTGTCAGATAGAAAGAGGGCCTGTAGAGCAAAGAAGAAAAAAAAAAAAGACCAAGATGATACTCTAGCTAGAGCTGGCCAGGTTACAAGCGGCGACTAAGAAAGAAATCGCAAGCAATGGCTCGCAAACAAATGTCTGTTCTATTCGAGTTGTGTGTTGTGGTTCGAGAAGCTCGATGGTGTGCACCGAGACGGCATCGTACATTTCTGGTTTGATTTTTTTTTGAGGGGTGCACATCTTCGTTCATGCACACGTACGACTTGGCTAGATGCACGGCAATGATGATTGTTACAAAAGAAAAGGAACCTGCAACAAACTATGTATGTATGTACAAGTATGTATATACAAGCTGTTGCGTAACAATACACATGATTGCCTTTGGAAGGGCTTGTTGATACAGGGCGGACGGGGAAGGTGTAAGAACGTCTAAAAAGAATGTGCATGATGGGTGTTGATTTGTCACCAGCATGTGGCAGGTGAAACTATGGTTCTTTTATGGTTTTGAGGCGTTTTCTTTTGAACTGATGGAGGCTTGAGATAAATAAAACTGCCTTGACGTTCACTGTACATAGTGTTCAGTTGTAGGAAAAGTTGCCGTCATGATACATATATGTATTGGGAGGCTGGTACATAGCAGAAGCAAAAGCAGGAGTAGGAGCGCAGCACAATCGCCGATGAGGTGGAACTTTTGGGGCGGCTATATGTATCTGTTTGTATTGTACTATGCACAGCAGAATTCTATTTTACTCAAGGCAAACAAACAATGTGATGTACATAGCCCTCGCAGCAGCAAAGTTGCTGAAACTGCTCGAACAAGACGTTCTACAGTAGGACTTGTTTGGCGAATTTTCTGGTCACTTTGTGTCCCACAACCTGATACTGTCTATTACGCCGCTCCGAGTATGTATATATTATACATACCCATATGGTATTGTATGTAGTTTGTGTGTACGAATACCATCGAATTCATGCGCCTCTTTCTGGGCATATGTGGTGACAGGGTCTATGCCTGCATCACTATCAAAACAGACCTCGGCACTACCAGCCGACCAAACAACCAAGTCCACAATTTGAAGTCCTCCCGTTCAATAGCACTGGCATTTTCAAACAAGGACAGCCCCTCCAAGCTTTCCTAGCAGGTATAGTACGTAGGTACCAGTATACGTATACATACTGGTATACAAGTAAAGAAACTTATGTATGTGTCCCGCGCTCTTTTTCTTTACGGCATACACTGTATGTGTTTATGTGTATAGTCAACCAGTCCTGGCCTTGACTTTTACTACCAAAAAAAAAGTAATAATAAATTAATAAAAGAAAAGATAGGGAGATGGACAGAAGCACTTACTTCAGCTTGTCAACAATCAACTTCAACCAAGTGATTTGGTATTTGATACATTCGACTCTTGAGGAATGAGGAGAATAAAATAGCAACAAGTACGTATATGTACATACATACCAATTATCAAGCTGGGTCAACAGCTCTCCTTGCTCACTAAGTGGTTACTAACTTGGAATTTAGGCTCTTGAAAAGGGCTTCACGCACGCCCATCATCGATTCTCCAAGTTGTTAAGTTGTTCCTTTGGAGCCATTAGCATCTGCGCTAAAGAAGCCCTGGCTGTATGGTATGGTATACGTACATACATATACCAGCCAGACAAACCGAGAAATGAGAAAACAGCTCCAACTTGGCTACTAGCAGGGACACTTATGCAAGAGACGGTGTACTTGTATACATACATACATGCGTATACGTATGTATGTACATATGCAGAAACCTTTGTTGATATTTTTGTTGTATTTATCGCTGGTACATACATACATATTGTACTTGTAAGTACATACGCACATACCATAGCATAAGTTGAATCTTTCTCGGCGCTACTTGCATTTTCCTCGGGGCTTGTTCCTTGCTTGAAATTGGGCTGGCAAGCTGGTTAAACGCCTTTTTCATTGGGTCCCAGCCAGCCAAACTCCTTTTTCCCCCAAGTTCGCTTTCGTTCAATTTTCCTCTTGGACTTTTGGACTTCTCGGGTTTCACTTGGGCCGTTCCTTGAGATAAGGTCCAAAACATAACAAGTCAGCTCATTTTCATATGTATTCCTAACTCGGTAGAATACGTAGGCGGTAGAAATAAAGTAAGTAAATGCTACCGGATATGGCGAACGGTCGATCAAGAATTATATCTCGGTTAGTTTGCCATAACCAAGTCACTTCCACGGTACATATCAAAATCCAATACTACTTATCCTCATCCCACAACCTCACATCAACGACAACTCTTTCGCTTACAATGTTGCATGACGTGTTAGTAATAATGATGGATTGTTTAGCACCAACTAGTCTTGAAGAATGGAAATGCTATAGATGCCCAAAAAATACGGGGTCTCTCTGGCTTACTGGCAACTTGTGCTTACTCCATACTTGCTGGTAGTGTTGTACAGTACTAGGCCTTTGATGTATCTCTTTTCTGTTTCAAAAAAAAAAATATAGGTCTTATGATTGTGATGCTATTTTGAGCAAAGATACTCACTCCCCTTTCAGGTACATATATGTATACAGGCCAACGTTAATACGGAAAGTGCCATATGCTGTCTATAGACTTTTCGTACTGTTAAGCATCATGAGCTGATGGGCTAAGCCCTGGTCAGTCCCCTAAGCTTCTGGCGAGCACTTACTAACTTGTAGTACGTACTACGTACATATCTAGCATACAAAAGCAGGTTGTGAAACTGCTAACGCTCCAGCTAACAGAGCTTCGGAGTACGCGCTTCTTCTCCACTTGACGGCTTCTTTGTAGCTAAACAGCAAATGTTGAGATGCGTGTATTCCTACTTTTGACCTGTTGAAGAAAAAAAATCTTCAGCCACTCGGCTCGTATCACGTAGTATTTTACTATGTACATATATACTAGAAAATCCATATGAATCCTGTTTAGCTGCCAACTTCCTCCTCTAGTGCTGTCAAGATCGTCATCGTAGAATAGATATGCATCATTAGATCATAGGGGTTCAGAAGAAAAAAGAGTTGTGCTGTTTGAGGGCTCGCTTAGATTTGGGTCATACGTACATAGAAAGTTGGTACGGCCAACAAACCACATAAATGCATAGTTCTTCACATGACATGACACATAAAGTAGATAAACTATTTATACAATTGAAACTAACGATCCAGAGGGATAAAAACATGGAAAGCAACAAGACACAGGATATGGGGAGAGAACAAAAACCAAATGCAGCCAGAGTATCCACCTATAATAGAAACTTATACATTTAGACGCCGAGCCGGAAGAATAGATAGGAAAAGAGGGAAAAAGAAATATGGTGATGAGAATACACGTTGAAAGGAAACAGGTATAATGAAGAAAAAAAATATGAGGGACAGAAACAAAGAAAAAGAACAAAATAAATAGAATAAAAACTTCTCGATCGTAAAGAAGGCGGCATGATGATAAGCGTCTAGTATCAAAAGACTAGACAGAAAGTGAAGAGAAATAAATAAACAGGGCAGGATGTGCAAAGTTTAGTGATAACAAAACTTGGCCGGGTGCCCCCATTCCAGACCGCTTTCACGGGAAAAGCGCACACCATATTTTTTCAGCTTTGTGTTAGAAAAAGTTTTTTTGTCGTAGAAAGAAGAAAAACGAAAAAAAAAAAAAAAAAAAAAAAAGTCTCAAGACATAGCACGTGATCCATGACACATCAGGCACTTCGAAATGCGTCAAGCACAATTTCAATTCTAAGCGGTTTGCTGAGCCTGGGCCGGGGGAGCCGGGGCCGGGGCAGTGCCGTTAGCAGCAGTGGTCGAGGCAGCATTAGTGTTGTTGGCGGTGTTGGCGTTGGCATTGGCAGCGTTCGAGTTTCTCTTCTTGCACTTGTCGTGCAATAGGTGACCGTTTCTCGCAGTCGTACGCGTAAACTCGGCGCCGCAGTTGGGGCATGTGGCCTTGGCGGCCTGGCCGCTCTTTTCACGCTGGTGTCTCAACAAGTTGCTGAAAGTGGAAAACTGGCGACCGTTGCAGCCGTGCTCCCAGCACTGGGGCTTGGGGCGGGTCTGGACAACGCGGACGTGGCCGTTGTCGGTGGCGCCCATGTGCGAAGGGGGAACAACGTTGTGAGAGTGGGCGGCATGAGGGTGGCCGTGAGGGTGGCTGTGACCGTGGGGCGAAGGCTGAGGCATGCCAGGTGACATCATCGATGGAACAGGGCTGTACATCATGCTGGCATTGGGGTCCATAGGCATGTTGGGAGGAGGAGGATGGCGACCGCGACTATCGAGAAATTGTTAGTTTACTCATTTCCATCAGTGGATGCGTCAAGACATCAACATACGCATATGAGGACTGGGTGTGCTGCTGAAAACCATAGTCCATGGAGAGGCCATAAGTGTTAGGCATGTGCGCCGACTGGTACTGATAATGCGACTGGCCCTCGGGGATTGAAGGGCTGTATGGCTGAATGTAGCTGGGGCTGTGGATGGGCGCGCCCGAGTTCTCGCCCAGAATAGGCATGGGACCAGTAGGCGGGCCAGCGGCAGGGCTACCCGAGTAGACAGAGCCAAGACCAGCGCTGGGAGGTCCAGGAGGAATGTCGCTGCCGTAAGGGTTGCTGTTTGCGCGCCGTATCCGGGCCGAGGTCTTGCTGTCGCGACGGACCTGGTTCTGCTGGCGCTTGATGTCGCGCTGATCGGGAGTCATGCCAATTCTAGGCGGGCTGGAAGTAACCGATCTGGAAGCCGTAGGCGGGGGAGTAATAGTGTTGTCTGGGGCGGTGGTCGGCTGCCCATTAGTCGGCGTTGGAGGCATGTGGTGGTTCATCATGTGTCCATGGGGACTGTCAGTCGGCGGAGGCACTGGAGTGGGCGTTAGCTGGTATTAAGAGGGAAAAACAAAAAACAAAAAGCCGTGGAAGGCAGGTTGGCAGCGTACCTTGAGGCCAATGAGTGAATGCTTGACGGTTGCTCATGGCAGCAAAGTTATTGTCGTAGTTAAGAGTGGCTAAGCTGTACACCCAGGGAAATTCAGTCAGTATAAGTGATCTCTTAGACAAGCTTTGGTGTCATGTATAGAAGGGTTGAGTCGAGTAGTGAAATGAGTTCGGTAAGAGCGCCCAGGCTCACCTCATAGTGGAATTGTAATGGTGGCTGAGGACAAGAAAAATGCAAAGATTGGTGGCGGCAGTTGATCCGGTGGAAGGAGTTGATTGAGGTTGGATTGGTGGGGGGACAGACAAGTCAACAAGGCCTGTACTGCTCCTCGAGGCTGGTGGTAGCGAGGTTCAAGAGTCCAGGAGGATAAGATAATGCCAAACTTGGCTCGGTGTCGAAGACTGGCCAAAGAGTGAATGATGACGGTTATAGGTGATAATGACAATAAAAGCTAGTCTATGATGGCTGGTGTGCTCAGAGTCGAGATTCACGCAAGCTGACGGAGCTACCAAGAAGATGTACAACTAGACAAAATCTGCCAGGGTTGTAGAAACGGAAGGTACAAAGTGAACAAGAACTCGCAGTTGCTCGATCTCTGTTGAGTTGATGTCGTTTGTGGTTTTTGCGGCAGAAAACGGCAAGTGGCAATGGCAGGATGGGGTTGTCGTTGATGTTGGCGGTAGTTGCGCTAAGTCTAGGCAAAGTAAGCACAACAACAGTAACAGGAAGGAATAAATCAGACGAAGAAACAAAACAGTTTGTGTGTCTGTCTGTCTGTCTTGCTGAAATGTAGGAGGAATAAGGAGCAATGGCAATATGGATGAGAACAAAAACAAAATGAATTAAGAAAAAGAGAAGAGACGAAGACACGAGGAGAGAGTAACAAGATATAGGATTGCTTGTACTCGATCGATTGGAAGACAAAGAGGGAAGGAAGATCGTAACGTATAACAATCCAATGGCTTTGAGGAGGAAGAAGAAGGCAGAATCCAGGATTGCAGCTGGGTTTCTATAAGAAGGTTGAGAGGCTACGAAGAATGAGAAGACCATGGGGGGGTTTTTATGAAATGAAGATACTAGTTTGAAGTTTGAATCTAGGGTGTGTGAGCTCATAAGAAGTGGGGTGTGAGCTATTGACTTACTGTTCCTCTCGGCTTTTTTTTTTTTTTTTTTTCTTGCATCGATTATTTCAGGTAGCTTTTTATTTTTTATTTTTGTTAAATTATTTCTTACATTTTATTGCCTTCTTTTTTTTAATAAAAAAAAATCAAATAAATAAATAAAAGTCTCATCTGTACTCAGCACTTGTTCTACATCTTCAAGTCATTGTAGTAATAAAATAAGAGACTAGATTCTCTTGAAAAAACGAGCAAAAGCGGACTGGTCCTAAAACTATAATCGCGGTCTTCCCATTAGCATTGGAAACCTCCGTCGGTGTCCTGGCCTGTTCTAAACAAGCAGCTGAGCGGTTTTTTTTGTTTTTTTCTTTTGAATCTGTTGATAGAAGTGACGATTATTTTTGGAGGCCTTGAGACTGGCTGCTCTTTGAACAAATGGCCAGTACATAGTTTTGTTGTTTGTGCCGCAATGTTAACCACATACTGCGTACATAATAGTTTGCTGATTTCACTCGTTCTCGTTGTGCTTTGTGATACCAGCTCTGCGCAATGCCGATTTGTTCACTGTTTTGGTTGCATATCCAGTGAGAGAGCGAACAAACCAGCAACAAACAAGAAAAATCAAGGACAAACTAAGTATGTACATAGAGTGAGTGTTCCTCACTTGGGGTCGACGGGACTGCATTTTCTCTTTCGAATAAAGTTAGAAAAGTTGTTCCTACAAGACTTGATTCAGGGCTCTAACCAGATCCATCATCAACTTGCCACAAGGCGGCGCTTGGGCGCAACTACAGAACTGTTTGCGCTAGATAACTCGCTGAAAACAGCCACTTAGTAGCACGGTAAGCCTTGTAATTTAGTAAGGCTTCGAGTTAGTTTTGCTGGCCCATGATTGAACAAAGTCATTTTAAGAAATATGAAGGAGCAAAGACGGGGTAGGAAAATGTCAGGATTATCAACATGGGCAGGGCAGAATGAAAAGACACAAGGGCATATATTTGTTCAAAAGACGGGGTATGGGGACAAGGCTTCTTCTTGGTGACGGGAAACAATAATCTGGAGATCAAGGCCACAACAGCTTGCCAGACAAAAGTCACAAAGTGGCGATCGTGAATCACCTATGTACGTACAATCCCTAACTTAGTCATACTACCTTCTAAAGTCAAAACGGACAAACTTCCCGCAGCACAGTCAGTTGCAAGCGCAGTGAAAACAACAGGACCAAAAGTAAACCCAGCATGGTTACGTGCATTGAGAACGGGACAAACGTTCTTTACGTTGGCTGCAGGTGGCCGCGCACAAGAGAGCAACTTATCAATAGCCGTTTAAACCAGCTTGTGGTCAAGCTGGCCCCTCTATTTCGTTCTTCTCAATCCTTGCCTGATGGGCTTCTTGCCTCTTTTTACAAAAGGTCACCCGGCTTTCGCTTTAGAGCAAGGCCAAAACAAAAATGATGAGAGGAGACTTGTGAACGGCTAGACCGCTGGTTTCCAACTTTTGGCGTTCCCTGCTTATCGGTATCTCCTCTTACATGTACCATACCATAACATACATGCAGATACAATGTACATAGTATGTACTTGTACCATATGTACAAGGGTTGATCGGATTGTGGGCTGTCCTTGTATGATACGTACCTGGGAAATTCATAATTTGTCTTTTCTTGACAAGTTTGCGTGACCTTACCTTGAATCTTTCTTAGTTCAATGTTTTGAAACAGATATGCGCTCGTTAGTTCAAGCATCAATTTATGTACTATGAAATTTAGATGCTGGTCGGTCAAAGAAAGGGAAAAGGGTTAACAGAATGAAAAAGGACAGAACAAATCCCGTCCCGACAGCCTGGATCTCTGAGTTCGCTGGCGAGTCGCGCTATGTTGAAGCTGACCAATCACATGGCACCTATGGTTGTTAGTGAGAGGCATCCCAATTAAATAATATGGACCCTAAAAGTAAACCCTAAAGAATACATAGCATGTTTGAACGAGATACATATACACAGTAGTATATATTAGACGCTGTTTAGTATCTCTTATGTTGCTTCGTGAACAATATCTTGAATTGTTTTAACCTATGTAAATGTGTGTGTCAAAGTAAAAAATATCCCGAGAAGAAGGCGAGCCCTGGAATCTAGAATTTTCAACTTGGTCTAGTCACAGGGCGTCATGGGAAAAGAGACGTTGCCACTTACAAGAAAAACAAGGAGCCTCCAAGTACGTGGTATGCACTCAGTTTGATTATTAAACAATATCGAAATATGAAATATAAAGCTTGCGCAAACATGAGAAAATCAATGGGATTTACTTGTAGCTTTAGAGCGCAAGTCCGAACTTGGTTTTTTTGCTGCTTATTCAATTGGAAGTTGAAGCTGTGAATATGTACATATGGATGTATGTACATACCTTTAATTCACTTAACTGAAAGCGTTGACAGGACCTGCATTATTTTCGCAGTTCTTTCAAAAGGGTTTATTTTAGGGTTAAAAGGGCTCTTCTACAAATAACAACATAACCGGCAGGAAAAAAGTTCAACGGCATGGCCGAATTTTTTAAGATGCTGAAGTTTGGCTGAGAAAACTAGGCCAGCCCCAAAGAGAAAGTTCTAGTGAAGTCCGCTAGTGCCGTTACTGGAGGCCTGTCACGAGTGCATCTCACAAAACCTTACACAAATAAATAAGGAAATACATTCTTGGCAATTATTCATATACAGAGTACGTAGATTTCTAACGAGTAAGCTCAAGGAGCCTCGGGACTGGCGAAAACTCATACAGCCCCAGGTGTGTCGTGATAAGGCTAACTTACTACTTATCACTAGTCAGGGACACCAAGTTGTATCGTGAGACGCTCCGACTTCAAGGCTAAAGATATACTTGAAGAAGCACATCGGTCCTTTTCTCCTTGGGTTTTTATCTTTGCTGTCCGTTAGAAGATCAGTTTCGAGCGTTTTTTTTTTTTTTTTTTTTTTTTTTTTTTTTTTTTTT
>CM069896.1:2498202-2533737 GCA_036034705.1 Thielaviopsis punctulata
TTTTTTTTCTTTTTCTCTCGCCTTTACATGCAACTGTATCTTGCTGCCTAGACGGACAAGCATTTTCTTCACGGGCATCTCCATCTGTCGCTCTATCCCTTTCAAATTATTCTCATTATCTCGCTTCATCGCATTCTTTATCCCGATAGCCCCCGATATTTCGAGCCGAAACGACGAATACCTCATACGACCCAACGCCTTGCCCTTTCGAAAGCGATAGCGAACCCTTCCATACAATGACATCCTTCTTTGTTGAGTTGTGGACGTCCATCTTCACGCCTGGTCCGACTCCCGTGCTTCTCAAAGCTACCAACGCCACTTTTGCAGCTCTGCAGGTCCTCCTCTTCCTGCTGTACCTCAGCATCCACAGCATCCACCTTATTGTGCTCTCCGTGTTATGCGGCGGCCTCTGGTGGGCCATTAACTGGTTTGCGCGAGAACTCGCAATTCACACGGCCCAAGTCGAGGCCGAAGAAGCCAAGAAGAAGAGACTAGAAGCGCGCACCGAAAATCCCATCAAGGACGTCCAGTCGCCACCCAGCGACGCGGACGACGATACAGAAGTTGACGATGCGACACCTGAGCCCGACCACGCTATGAAGCGCAGCACCGAATCGGTTATTGATCCTATTGCCGAACACGATCATGAAGAGGACATCGCGGAAGCAAGTGTCGCGGCGGTGCCTTTGGAGCCGGTACTAGGTGGTCGTGATGTCGAGCCTGTGCAAAAGACGGGCGAATTGAAGCGTCGCGCTGAGGCGTCAGGCATGCACTCAGGAATGAGCACGGAGGACGAGTGGGAGCGGGTGTCAGAGTTTGAGAAGGATAAATAGAAGGGGTGAGGGAGAGGGGATGCCATTGAAAATTACGAAATTCAACAAGCAAGTCTGTTTTCTTTGTATCTGTCGTCGAAATGGTTCTTTTTTACGTCTACTTGCCAAGCACGTTCTTTATGTGCTTTGCTCTGTGTTTCTTTTTCTTTCTTTCTTTTTTTCCCCCCTGTTATTGTGTCTCTAAGTGCTCTCTTTTATGATGCGATGATAACTGCATGTCTCTTGTTATATAAGCCATTCCACTGAAACTAAGATCAAGTGGAAAGGTTACAGACAAATCTCCAATGGCCATTTGATGATCTGGCTTGGGAAATCACAGAAAACAGTTGCCCGTTACTAACCAACTTGATCACACTAAATTTCCAAA
This sequence comes from Thielaviopsis punctulata, assembly GCA_036034705.1. Lineage (NCBI taxonomy): Eukaryota > Fungi > Ascomycota > Sordariomycetes > Microascales > Ceratocystidaceae > Thielaviopsis > Thielaviopsis punctulata. Next base: position 2,499,403 of record CM069896.1, read on the forward strand.
GCTTCGAGGGGCTTGAATAGATGTTTTCTTTCTTTCTTTCCCCCCCCTCCAATCTGCGCAATAGGCTTCGATGATGGCCTTGTTTGCTTGTGCACTGGATCCAGTATAGCCAAGACGCCCAACCGCCGATTGGTCGTTGGGCAGCCATTATGGTTGAGTAAACAAAGCTTCGGCAGTTCAAACATGCATTCTGTCAAAGTTGATCTTGGTCTAGTATCGGCTGTGGGTTTCAAGGATGGACTTTTTTGTTACTCATTTCTGATTTCCTATGTCCACATTGTACATACATATATTGTACTGTGAAACTCTACTTCTAATGCATCTTGTCATTGTATAGAATCCATCAGATGTGTATGAAATTCAACTGGTCGAGTCAGGCAAACAGTCAGTGTAATCGTGGAAGCTTCATAATGGTTGCTGGTCATAGCTTCATTGCTGTATGGGGTTATTTTTCTTTTCACCTAAACAACATCTTCCGTTAAACGTACAAATACAGATACTAGCTCTTCAATCTTCAAGGCTCAACAAGAAACAGGCTCAACAAGAAACGTGATCAAGCTATAATACAAGCTACATTTCAGATTCCAAGTACACACACTTCTGCGTTAGGCACAATATGGGTTGTGCAAGTTGGGCTGGAAAATCAGGTTTAGGCAAGTTTCCGTTTCTACTGTGCACTATGTACTGCATACTACATATGTATGTACTTTTTTATAGGTTTGAAACGAAAGTACGCACTGTATTACAATGTGGTATATATCAGGCGATTGGGGGTATGCCTCATGTCAAAAGGCCAATACCGCTTCATAATTGGCCTTGGTATAACATGTGAATGATTCTTGTAAGATGCTTGGATACTACGTTAAAGTGAAAAGACCAGCCTGAAAGTGAGAGCCTTCTAGCACTTGTGGTCTGGTCAATATGTCTGTTCACGTGCTTCTGCAGGACGGCGTTGCACCCCCTCTTTTAATGTCAGCTATACCGTCTCTTTGCTACAGACTATGGCTAGATAATATGTGGTTTTCAGGAGATGTGTGTACATATGTATACATACATAAGTACAAACTTATTCGCAGGTATATGTAAACTTGCTTTTTTCTAAGCATGGTTGCACACCGTCATCTTTTCATAGTGGTACAAAGTGTTATGAAATCCCTTCTGGAAGGGGCAGAAACCATCCAAGATCAAGAAGCTACATACTTGTAGTATGTACATATGTATGTTATGTACTGGTACATCGAAATTCAGGGCAATCGCGGTGCCCCACTTTGACCTCGTAGTTTTTGGCGCAAAGCAACAAGGAGGGAAGGCACAAACGAGGGGCAAAAAACTAGCCAACCTTGTACGTACCAGTATGTACAAATCCAGTATTGTAGGTCCCCAAATGCATCCATCTCCTTTTCAACTTCATTAGTAAAAGAAAAGAACAAAAAAGTCAGTGGTACTCTTGTGCTTTTCTGTAAACTGTCACTGACGCAGCTCGTCGGCAACATTAAGCTTTACAAAAAGAACGTTGAATCAAGAGAGCCTCAAATTCTAGACCTTTACGTTATTAAGTTGTCTTCTCCTGAATCCGATTTTATGCCTTCTCTTACAGGCCTGTAAAGCTTGCAGCTTCCTTGGAGCTAAGTGCATGGCAGGTGCAGAACAGGGTGGACAGGGTAGCTACCCAACCCTTGAAGAAGAGGGGGAAACCAAAATAAGAAGGAAGGTTTGGAGCTTTCTTTTGTATGTATACGTACATATGTATTAGCCTTTGCAGCATTGGCATCGCACCTATGTATATATGTATGTATGTACCAATGTCGCGTCGTTCGTACAGTAGATAACACATTATGCTTTATTCTGGCGGTACTTTTTTTTTGGCCGTGATTAAAGATAGTTGAGGTCTTAGTTGCCGAATTGAATTAGCTTACTTATGGTTTATGGGAAATGCCGGGCTTTCATTGCCATGTCATTCCCTGTCGGCTTCAGCTTGCTTGTAAGAAGGAAGCTATCATAGTTGGGGCGCCTTCTTTGAGAGCTCCCTGCTTCTACCATACAATACAAGTGGGCCAATTCTCACGCAAGGCAAGCTAAGTAAGTCAGTTTGCACCTGCCGTTGCTTGGTTGGCATCTTCTTATTGTTCCTGTCTATTTTTCTTCTGTTTTCTTCTGCGTAGCTTCTCCAATTTCTTTTATTCTTGGACCTCCCTCCCTTCTTATTCTTTTCTTCCTCCTCCTTGTTCTCTTTTCTTCTTCTTCTTCTTCTTCTTCTTCTTCTTCTTCTTCTTCTTCACCCTCTTCTTTAATTTTTTTTACTCTTGTTCTACTGCAAGAATTTGAGAATCATATCCCCTAAAGATAATATGAGCGTCCAGACCGTTGAATTCACTCCTTTCCAGGACCAGAAGCCTGGAACGTACGTCTTCCGTCTTCTTGAGCTTTGCTTTGCTCTGTTACAAGGCTATTGCTAATCCTTACCTTCCGTTGAATAGCTCCGGTCTTCGCAAGAAGGTCGTGGTCTTCCAGAAACCTCACTATAGCGAGGCCTTCATCACCAGCATTCTGCTGTCGATCCCTGAGGGTGCTGAGGGTGTGTTTGCCTCTATATGCTAAATTCCTTTCTACTCGCCCGCTCCCGACTAACCAACCTACAGGCGCTTTCCTCGTCATTGGTGGTGATGGCCGCTACTGGAACCCCGAGGCTATTCAGCTGATTGCCAAGATCGGTGCTGCTTACGGCGTCAAGAAGCTGCTGATTGGTCAGAACGGCATTCTGTCGACCCCAGCGGCCAGCCACGTCATCCGCAAGCGCAAGGCTACCGGCGGTATCCTGCTGACTGCTAGCCACAACCCCGGTGGTAAGTTCTCTTTTTACCCCCTTCAACCTTGCACTGGTGTCTCGGAATATGCGCTAACCTATTGACTTGCTTCGTAGGTCCCACCAACGACTTCGGCATCAAGTACAACCTGGCCAACGGCGGCCCCGCCCCCGAATCTGTCACTGACAAGATCTTTGCTGTCTCCAAGACCCTGACCAGCTACAAGATTGCCGACATTCCCGACGTTGATATCTCCACCATTGGCACCAAGACCTACGGCTCGCTCGAGGTTGAGGTCATTGATAGCACGGCCGACTACGTTGAGATGCTAAAGGACATTTTCGACTTTGACACCATCCGCAGCTTCTTTGCGTCGCACACCGACTTCCGTGTGCTGTTTGACGGCATGCACGGTGTGACTGGCCCCTACGGCAAGGCCATCTTTGAGAAGGAGCTGGGTCTGACGGGCGCCACTCAGAACTGCGTGCCTGCTCCCGACTTCAACGGTGGTCACCCTGACCCCAACCTGACGTACGCTCATGAGTTGGTTGAGGCCGTTGAGAAGAACCAAATTCCCTTTGGTGCTGCTTCCGATGGTGACGGTGACCGCAACATGATTTATGGTGCCGGTGCCTTTGTTTCACCCGGTGATTCGCTGGCCATCATTGCGCACCACGCCCAGCTGATTCCCTACTTCAAGAAGAACGGTGTGTTTGGCCTGGCCCGCTCTATGCCTACTTCGGGTGCCGTCGACTTGGTTGCCAAGAAACAGGGCCTCAACAGCTACGAGGTCCCCACTGGCTGGAAGTTCTTCTGTGCCCTGTTTGACGCCGACAAGTTGTCCATTTGCGGTGAGGAGTCTTTTGGTACCGGCTCCAACCACATCCGTGAGAAGGATGGTCTGTGGGCAATTGTTGCCTGGCTCAACATTATCGCCGGCTTGGGTGTGCAGAACCCCGCCGTGACTCCCAGCATCAAGCAAATCCAACAGGACTTCTGGGCCGAATACGGCCGCACCTTCTTCACGCGCTACGACTACGAGAACGTTGACTCAGAGGGCGCCAACAAGGTTGTCGGCGTGCTCAAGAACCTTGTTGCCGACCCGTCGTTTGTCGGCTCCACGCTCGACGGCGGCCGTGTTGTTACTGATGCTGGTAACTTTTCCTACACGGACCTAGACGGCTCGGTCTCTGCCAACCAGGGTTTGTACGCGCGTTTCTCTTCGGGCAGCCGCATTGTCGTGCGGTTGTCGGGCACGGGATCGTCTGGAGCCACGATTCGTCTGTACATTGAGCAGCACAGCGCGGACCCGGCGTCGTACGGTGTTGACGCGCAGGAGTTTTTGGCTCCTGAGATCAAATTTGCCACGGAGCTGCTCAAGTTCAAAGAGTTTGTTGGCCGTGACGAGCCTGATGTCAAGACCTAAATGTTGAATAGGGGAGACTGAGATATTTTGTTTGGTCAAATCTGTCTAAAGCCATTTAGGTTCTGAGATTGTTTGTTTCATTGGAGAGGGTTGTATTAATTCATTTACAGGTTGCTTAGGGTTTATTTTTTTTCTCACCAACCTTTTTCTTGTGGTTCGATGGTTATGAATCAGATAGGAAGATCATTGTAGCATTCATAGCAACAGAGTGCATATTTGATATCCACGTTGTAGTATTTATATGTGATGAATTGTTGTAGCCAAAAGCGGAAACTAACGGTGGGACAAATCTTGATTCAATGACGAAAGATACATGACTTTTTTCTTTTTTTCTTTGACCAAGTCTATGGAATCACGATACAAAGATTATCAAATTCCAATAGCTCTTTTCGGCAACAAAAATAAGCAATATTTTAAGGAAAAAGAAAAGTAATACTAATAAGAAAATACAAACAAAGAGCAAAAGTCATTCATTTGATCGTTAAATATCCAAAGCCTGTGGTAAACAACACAAAAGAAAGACAAAGAAGCAAAAAAAAAATAAATCAAAAAAAGCAAAATAATAAAAAGTAAGAAATTAACCGTAAGCGCCGTAACTCATGTAGAAGATAGAGAGAAAAAGAAAAGAGAAAAAAAAACCAAGGTCGCTTATATCAAAAGAAATGGGAAACAAGCCAATAGTGAGAAATATTAAAAGGGGGGAGGAGGGGAAAACGACTCGGGCTGTCAAACAAAGACTCAATCAAAATCACGTGTTACGAGAATGCTTGGGAGAATACACACTTCGCGCCATTGACCGGGTTTTCTAAGCACCGGTTGCCGAAACCTTTCGAGCTGTTGCAGAGGCTGCTGCCGACGTAGAGGTTGTGGGGCCGGTTCCTATACTGCCCACGCGACCGCTCGTCTTACGCACGCCCGAGCCTTCCTTGGACCGCAGTGCCGTCTCGGGCCCATTAATGCGCTTCGAGGATCGCACCTTGGCCAGTGGCCGCGAGTTGAGGTTTTCAATGTCTTGGGAGGCGTCGTTGTCAATGGTTGTGTACTGTGTGTGGTAGACAGTGGTGGCTGACGTTGTCGTCCCTGTGGCTGTTGAAGTTGTTGTCACGTTGTGGCTGATAGACCGGGACCGAGATTGTTCAACTGCAGCTGCGCGAGCATTGGATGGTGCATTCACGCTGTGTGTGGCGTGGCTGCTGTGGGTGGGTGCGTGAGGGTAGGCGTGGGGGTGAGAGGGAGAGGGCTGGTTGGAGGATTTACGTTGGGACTTGATGCGCATGTGTACCTCCTCGTCCGACGGCTCCGAAGCGCCGCGGGCTTGCTTAAGCGACGCCACAACTTCAGCTGCCGTCTGAACCTCTTCTGGCTCCTTCTGTACAGGAGGTGGGTTGGTGTTGGCATTCCCATGTCGCGAATACGGATAGTGCCGGTCGCCCATGCGCGCAGTTTTTCTGGGCTGGCCGGGCGTTGGGACAGGCAAGTAATCCTCCTGGACGCCAATGTTATTCCGGTCGTCGACTTCGCTAAGCGGAGTGCGGTTCGAGGGGCTGCGGTTGGTGGGAGTCTGCGAGGCAGAAGAAAGACCACGAGACTTTTGCGTGCGGGAAGGAGTAGCGGGAGGGTTGGCCAGAGCCAGCTCCCGACGAAGCTTGGCCTCGACACGCTCCTCAATCCACCACTCACGGAACGTTCCTTGGTTCAGGTGCAACCAGTGTTGCTGCGGGCCGACAACCATACCGGGACGCATAAAGCGCATAAAGGAAATAACTTCATTGGCGGTGAAGCCGTGGCGGTAAATCAGGTAAGCACCAATCAGGCAGCCCGTGCGACCCAGACCAGCCTTGCAGTGGACAGCAATGCCCTTCTTCTTGACCGTGATCATTTCGTGAGCGAGGCGGATAAACTTGCGTACCGTCTTAAGCGGCGGGCACGTGCCGTCGTCGAAGATCATGTCAATGTGTTGGATGCCCATAGCCTCAAAGTATGAGGGTGAGTACAGAGGAGAGTTGAGACGCACAACCAGGCCAATGTTGTTTGTGGAAAAGTGCTCCAACACGTTCTTGAAGGGCTGGGGAAGCGTGGGGTGGGCATCAATATCGTCGAGGGTGCGTGGAAGGGCCTTGAACATATCGGAGCCTTCGGGGAAGCGGATAGCAGGCGACTGCTGGGGCGAGGCAAAGGCCAGGAAATCGGGCGTGATCCAGTTGAAGTCACCGTGCTCAACACGCTCAAACTTTTCGTACTGGTCCAGATCAAAGTTTTCCAGGTCGCAGCACTTTTCCTCCTTGGCCTTCCACACACCGTACACAACGTCCTGAACAGTCAGGCCATAATCAGCCTGGCTGTAACCGGCGTCACGGAAGGGCATCAGCGGGGGGTCGACCTGGGCAATAGGAGCGAGGGCAAGATGGGGAGGCCAGTTTTGAATCAGGACCATGTAGCAGGCGAGCATGCAAGCAGCGTTGGCGCGGCCTGGATTGAGTTAGTTTCTGGCATTGGGAAAAGCTCAGCAATCAAAACAAAAAAGACTTACTCTTGGCATCAGGCTTGCTCCAGAAAACAATGGGACGGTCCTTGTTTTCCTTGGCAGCAAGGATATCGTGGAAGTAGAGGGCGAAGCGGTAAAGGTGACCAATGTGAAGCGGGCCAAAGTCGTGATGGAAGGCATTGTAGAGAAGCGAATCGTCGACAGTAAAGTAGCAAGGAGACTTCTTTTGGCTCTCGCCGGGCCGTCTGCGGGCGGGCGAGCGCGAGATGGAAAGCGAAGAGGAGGGTTCGCCGTAAGGAAAGAAAGTGAGGGCATCGGGCTGCTTGTTGTAGGCGGCGAGGTATAGACGGTCTGCAGAGAGGGGCGGGCGGGCGGTTAGCTAAGCAGAAAACAGCGGACAAGGCAAGGGGGGAGGGTCACAACAAGCAGCCATAAGCAAAAAAAAAAAAAAAGCAAAACAAACATACCAGGAATATACTCCACCACCTGGCCGACACTGGCAGTTCTCGCAGTGCGCGACATTGTTGGTGTTCTTTACTTGGGTCTGCTAAGGGAGGAGCCAAGTAGGTTTTCTTGAACCGGCACAGTCCAGAGAAAGTGGCTGATGGATGTAGACTGGCAATACTGTTTCGGTTGGCGGTTTGATCCGGTTTTCTCTTTTCCCCGGCCAAGCAAATGATGAAATGGGGAGGCTGTTCTGTTGTTGTTGTTGTTGTTGTTTTATGTGTATGACTGCTTGTTTCAATTCAATTCAACTCAATTCAATCGACTGGAGAGCAACTGGAAGAGAAAGAAAAACAACCAGTGGGCAGCAACAGAGAAAGCGAATGTGCGCCAGAGAGATAAGAATAGAAGACGGAAAAAGACAGTAAATAAAGAGAGACGCAGGCGTGATATTTCTTGTTTTGCTCTCTGTGTTTCCAGTTGATTTGTTCAGCCACGGCAAGCAAAACAAAACAAAGCAGCAGAAGCAGATAACGATTAACGCGGGCAAATTGTAAAGAGGGCAAAGATTGTATGTATGTATGTATGTATGTACAAGTAGATGGATGGTAGATGGAGAAACGAATGGAAGAAGCAAGATGCTGAGTAGATTAAGAAATGCAGCAGGAGCAGTAGCGGAAACAACAAACGGCAGCAGCGACAGAAAAGTTGATAATGAAAGAAAGAAGAGAGAAAGAACGAAAAATCAACAAAGTTCGTGGATTTGGGTAGCGGAGAGAGCGGCCAGTCTGCTTTTTGTTGTTTTTTGTTTTTTTTGTTTCTCGGAGGAACAATTTTTCAAGGCGGTAAATAAATAAATAAATACAAGAATTATTATCAAAAGCTTGGAGCAACTATATACATATAAAAAATCAAAGCCTTTGCCGGGGATGGAATGCCAGGGGTTGGTGTCTTTTTTATGTGCAAGTATGTATGTACTTGTATTGTACATACTTGTACTCTTCTTCGCTTCTTACGCAAACCAGAAAAACGCGGCTTTTTTTTTCCTAACTCTTATCGTCTCATCGATTTCCGAGTTTGTTGATCGTAGTCGAGCTGACAATGCGGTCTCGTCGGCCGGCCTTTCTTTCTTTTTTTTTTTCTGTTTATTGTTTACTAGGGGTGGCTGGACGTTGATTTTTTTGAGGGGGAAAAGGCTTCTATGTACTTTTATGTATACATATACATATGTGTATGTGCGACCATCACATTAAACTTCTCTTGATGTACAACCAGATTAGAACCAAGACGAAAAAAAAAAAGTTTCAGAGGCTGGCAATAACAAGTTTCGAAACAAAATCCCACTTGCTTGGTCGGTGTGCATCAAATAGCACACCTACTACTACATAACTATGTACAAGTACTTCTCCTGCACTGCTGATAACTTGAAGATATGCCAATGACGGCACCAACTTTGTAGATGGCTGGGATGGGCTCCGCTAGGCTCTTTTTTTGTTTGTTTCTCTCTCTCTCTCCTCTCAATCTTCCAAGGTGGGCGTCACAGGAGTATGTATGTCTGAGTGTTGAGTGTACAAATAGTCACAAAATCGTATCCAATGCCTCGCCAACTTGCAATGGTCTTTTTCTTTTTCTCATGGCATGTCACGGCGGTACAGCCCACTCACCAATAAAAGTATGTATATTCCTCTTTTTTGTATACGTACGTACCAGTATGTATGTACAAGCTGTACTCTTGTGCATCATCCTTACATAGTGCTTCTTCTCTTGACATGCCCTTGCCTTTGTCCCCATGTCCCCCAAGCCAAACGACTCCCTAGAGATACATATCCAATCAACTTTCTCTCCTCCTGACCCATGGCTTCTGCATATGAAATGCAAGGCATTGCTTTTCTTCTTTCTGAACTTCCAATTCGTCTACTGCTAAGTAATCAGGCACAATGCTTTAGATTAACATGCAAAGGTGGGCAGGCCAATCACTTGACGTTCTCTGCATCTTCTCCAGCATAAGTCGTCATTTGGCAAGGCGGCTTGTGCATACATACATACATTTGTCAGGATTCACAAACGAGGTTGCATGGCCTTTTTTCTAACAAGCTTCTCTTCGTTCTTCTTGAGAAGCGACTTCATGGTTGTATTTACTGACTCCTTTCGCTGCTTCTGTTTCGTCTGCCAATGTCTTTGTCCTGTCTCGTCTCATGCACGTCGTCATATCAGCCTGTTCCTGTTCCGAGTCGACTTTTACCTTTTATTTTCTCCCTCAATATCCTTTGTGACCAAGTTCCTTAATAGTTCCTCCCATACGAAACTAAACAACCTCCAATAACATACGTGCATACATATATGTACATAATGTTGTTTCGTTTACATTAGAATTAGAAATGCCCAAGCACAGACATCCCACCAAAAGCTCCTACCCACTTATGTACATACATACTATGACTTAACAAAAATGAGATGGCTGTTGTATTAAAGTAAATGGCATTGACAAGTATCTTCTCCTCTTTTTTCTCAGCTTAACTGGCCGGTCTCTTTCTTCGCGCAAAGTTTGCATAAACCTGTAATAAATATCAAAGCACTTATTATATTGTGTATGTATGTATACCATACAAGTATTTGTTTAACCTAGCGCTTGCTAGCCTAGTGGTCAAGGTCAATACTCAACTCCATTGGCCAATGACGCCGCCCAAAGCTTATGCCGTGTTGCTGTGGTAATTCTTCTTTTTTTTTTTTTTTTTCGCGTGAGTCTTTTCTTCTTTCCGTTAGCTCCATCTTTCGTTTTCTTTACAGTTTTCTACAAGTACAATATAGCACCAAGTTTGAATTCTCTCTCACTGGCGCCTATTTCGTTCTACTTTGAACTCTTGCCCTTTGTTTCTTGACCTCGACAAAACTTCCTTCCTTCCTAATTCTTCCTCTTGCGTTCCCATTGTTACTAATGCTTTCCCTTTTTTTTTTTTTTTNAAAAAAAAAAAAAAAAAAAAAAAAAAAAAAAAAAAAAACTTTTCCCTTGGCTTGGTCTGACCTTTGGGCTCTTGCCCTTGTTCCTTGCCTTGAACCTGCATCTTTTCTTTTCATTCGGCCTTGCCTTTGCCCTTGTTCACCTGCTTCTGTTGTTACTTCCTTTCTGGGCATAGTTTTTTTTTCCTCCTCCTCCTCCTCTTCTTCTTCTTCTTCTTCTTCTCTTTCAATCTTCTTCTTGTTCACCTCAAAAGCCCGTGTGTTGTGTTTCGTAGTATGCAGCTTTTTATTGGACTTTTCCTTTTTCGTAAGCTATGGTACATGTACTTCTGTCCTTGTACTTTGCGCATACAAGACACAACTCCTCGGTTGACAACTCTTCTGTAAATCACAACTCCGCTGACATTTTCTCTTCTTCTTTTTTGCGACCATATTTTGCCCGAGCTGATCTTGCTCCCATTCCAGCATCCAAGGCTCTGTGTCCATCAAAAATCACAGCATGCCCCCAATTGAACCTTTGGAGTTCTTGTGGCATTCTTACCTTTGGTTCCAGCAATCCTGAGCCAAACTTCCCGGTTACCATACAATCCAAGCCAGCTATTTAGCCTGTCATTCTCTTTTCTGCGTTTCAAGCTCGATAAACAAAATCAAAAAGTCATGACATTTGTCGCAAATGTATCCTAAATATAAGCATCCAAAAATGTGGCGTTTTACGCAGTTGGTATGTGTCTTTTTTTTTGTTTGTTTTTTTTTTCTATGTAATTGCTCGCACAAGAAATTCAAAAGGTCAAATGACGGGAAAAAAAAAGCTTAATCTAGGGACCACAAACTAAGCTCTACAAAGTTTAGTCCCCCCCTCCCCCCAAGCCTTGAATCAGTTCAACCCAATCCCTAAAAACTTGCAACACTAAGCCCCCACTCATCTGTCACACAAAAGCTTATAGGAACCCTAAACATACAAATCCGGCTTTTCCATTTGTTCGTCAGAAAGTACTTAGTATGTACATACATACATATATGCGTATACATAATTGTACATGTACATATTATTATAACTCTCCGACTACAATGTCGCGCTCATGATAGCAATAAAAAATCAACCCAGCCTTTGTGACCCTAACCCCCCCCCCCCCCCCCCCCCCCCCCCCCGGCGAAATCAAGCGACCGATCAAGAAAATTCATCTGATTCACGGGAAACAAAATTTACCAGGGCTGACTAGTCGATTTTCCAATCGAACAAATACTATGTACTTGTATAAATAAACAGAGAAAGAAAAAAATGTACATATATCATCTTATATTATAAACAAATCTCGCGTGTCTTTGGATATTCTATTATTCAAGCGAGTACAAGTATAAGGTACATACTGCAAGCTGGTAGTAGCATTCTCAAAAACGGGATTGCTCAGCCTGTCGAGATCAAGGGCACAGCAACTGGAAAGATTGATTAATTGAAATATGTATGTACATAGTATACGTATATGCGTAGTATGTACCGGTCAAAGTTCCCCTTTTATTGAATCGACTTGAGGTTGACTTTGAAAAAAAAAATTTAATAATCAAAGTGTCGTTGAAAAGAAAATCGTTTATGAAAAGGGTCAAAAGCTCCTTTGCCCGTGCCACTGCTTTGATCGCTTCGTTTGTTGGCTTGCGAGATATTCATTAATTACCAAGTACAAGTCATGTATGTACCTTTTTTTTTTTTTTTTTTGTATTCGTAGAAGCCCTCAAAAACGTGAGCTGCGCCCCTCTGAGTTGAAGTTGAATTTGGTGAGATCATCAATCTACCGACATTAACGTGAATGTACCTAGCCTCTGGTGTCTTTCATGATTGACTTTTCCATCAAAAACTCACGCCTTTATCTAATGTCCCTAAGCACTCTCGCAATCGAGAAACGCGGCCTTCTCGATCGGCCTTCGTAGTCATACATCCATGACTTATCGTTCATAGACTACTATTACAGCAACGCCCGATCGGATTGCACAATCTGTGGTATGCTTCTCCTGCTACATCGTCCACTATGCTCTGCCATACACGACAAGTCATAACTGATTCCCCAACTTACGCCAAACTGACAGCCACCCACCACCCATGGTTACACAAACAACAACTCATCCCTTCTTCCCTCTTCTTTCTTTCTCAATGTGTACGCATGTAGTACAGCATTGCATTTTAGGCTCATCTACCAACGTACAGACCCCTCTGGACACGGCCCGGTATAAGACATGCTTTGTATAAATGAACAAGGCTGGCTTTCCTGGCCGTCTCTCTCAAAGGCCAAGAACAATAAGAAAAACGCACAGGTCACATGGTAAAATGATGAAAACGGCATTAACATACAATCTCACGAATTGGGTATATTGTTTGTTTATGCGTTATAAAGGGGTGAAAAAAAAACAATTAACTTTATACATAATGACAATAGAAAGTTTACCGCTTTATTGCCAACATGCAATATTTATGCAACCCATGGATTACATCGTGGATATGGATGGCTATTTTGTATACTGCCAAAGACATGGAAATGATAAAAACCGTTCAAGCAAACCCCTCCCAGATATAAAAAATAATACAAACAATAAGGCCGACAGATTCCATACTCAGAATACCAATTTTTTTTATCACAGAATGATTCCACCCAGAATGCACACAAGAACCACGAAAGACAAATGCGCCAGTAATACCAAGAAAGAAAGAAAAGAAGGCCAAGACAAAAAGGAGTATCAAGAGAGATATAAAAAACCAAACACCCAAAGAAATGAAGTAGAAAAATGAAATGAAAAGACGCCATCACGATGACTCAGCAACTGGCGCAGTCGCGCTCTTCTCGCGCAGCTTCTTTTCCGCCTCCTCAGCCCGCCGATTCGCCGCCGCAACCTCCTCTTTCAGCTGCTTAATGTACTCTATAGCCATCTCGACCGTACTAGCCTTGCTATTGGGCGCGTTGGCCTGCGCCTTTTTCTCGTTGCCTGCGTCTGCCGCATCGTCAGAGACGCTTTCCTTGGGCGGCGCCTTGGGCAGCAGCGTTGCGATTTCCTGCAGCGCAGAATTAATGCGGTTGCGGCGGCCCTGCTCAGCAATCTTGTGGGAGGTGCGCTTCGACGTTAGATTAGTCGACAGTTCGCTGGGGTACGTGACACCTGGAACCGTATTGCCCTCAAGAATATTCTGATAGTTGGACTTGGTCGCAAGTAGGCGGGAAGCAGCGTCCTCAGCGCCATTAGGCAAAAGCGGCTTGATATTGGGAGAGATCTTGGGCAACAGAGCCGGCGAAGCATGCACAGAGCCCGAGCGCTTGGAGCCCCGAGCAGATAACTGCGGAGTTTTCCGCGGATTGGGCGTAGATGAGCCAGCGGGAAGAATCTGGGGACTCGGAGCGGCAGAAGACGTATTCCGAGGCTTGGCAAAGACAGGCGAGGGGAGAGGAGCTGTCATTTTTGTAGAGGCCTCAGCAGTTCCAGTGGCTTGCATAGGTGTATTTACTGCAGGGCTCTTGAGTGATTCTGGCATGGCAGCTGGCTCAGGAAGTTTAAAAGAGTCGACAGATGCGTTGGAAACGTCAATGTTGGGCATGACTGGCGGGGTACTAGTGGCCTTGGAAGCAGGAAGCCTCATAAGCGAAGCAGGCGTAGCGGGAACAACAGGGCGAGATGCAGAAGCCTTGCCATTTTGCGGCTGGATAAAGGGCGATGCAGTAGCCGACTTTCTACGCGGAAGAGGAGGCGGAGGCGGAGGCATGTCTGAAAGAGCCTCAGGCGACACTGAAACATTCTCCTCCGAATCGTCCTTCCGTCTGGAAGACGCCTTCGACATGTCCTCTTCAACCTCGTTCAGGACCTTGGAAGCAATAGAGGTAGCGGCAGTCGTGGCAATAATGGTACGGCGGCGCTGAGGCTTGACAATGGGTGACTGGCGCACGCTAGCCTTGGCCCGTGGAGCCTTGGTCGGGGCCTTGCGAACTTTCTTTACAGGCGGCTCGGCCTGGTTTGGCCACTCCTCGTTAGGATCAACTGGAGAGTTGGAAGATGTGCTGTTGTGACGGAGCTCTGACAGAATAGAATTATCGTTCTGTGCATGCAGAGCAGGCGAAGTAAGCGGGCTAAAGTAATTGCCAGTGACCGAAAAGGCGATGTCGACTGAGAACTGAGGGTCAAGAGGGGTCACAGCAGGTGAAACAAGAGGAGTAAAGTCCATCTGATAACATGTCAGTCGGGATACATCTTGGGAAGTGTAGAGCGATACAACTTACATCTTGCTGCTGGTCCTTTAACTGGTGGAAGCGACTTTCAAAAACAGACTGTTGGGCGTCGGCGGACATGAAGTATGGAGTACCACTGGCAGCAGCCAACTCCAGACTTTGAGGAGTAGGGGGGACATGGTTGGGGCTAAAGTACGAGCTCATGGGCTGGTGTTGTTGCTGTTGTTGTTGTTGGTGGGATTGCGAGTGTTCGAGAATTTGGCGCTGTTGTTGCTGAAGGCGCTGCTGCTGAAGATATTGTATTCTGGCGTCGATCTCGTTGATGACGTCGTTGGGAGGCGGGGCCATGATCTGAGCGGGAACGGGTATGTGGCTAGGGCCCGTAGTGATAGCAGCCATTTGTGACTGGGTCATGCCAGTCGCTGTTGAGGCGGGCATAACAGACTGGTGCTCAGTGCCAGTCATGGCGGTATCAATAGGTTCAGCCGAAGGCGGGAGCATGCCAAAGTCGAAGCCGAGACCGTCAGGCATAGCGCCAAGCGAGTTCATATTGAGAAACTGCTGAAAGTCATCTTCAGAAGCCTGCTGCATGACTTGCTCCTGAGGGTTCCACTGCGGCGTTCCCAGCATATTCATTGTGGACGATATGTGGGAGATTTGTGGGCGAGGCGTGTGGAGAGCGAGTGAGAATGGATTGCCGTTGTATTGTGTTGCGATAAGGATAAAGCGGGGACTTTGTTCCTTGATTGATTAATAGCCGGCCAAGGTTATACAAAAATGCAACCCGGCGTGCAAAAAAGCGGCGGTTGCCGAAAAATAGGAGCCGATAGACGGTTTATAGTGGGTGATAATCGGACTCGAAACTGCAGACGGGAACTTTGGTGGGGTTGATGAACGTGAGTCCGAGATTGGAGTCGAGACAATTTGAGTCGGGATTAAGACAAGGCGGACGAATATTGCCAAATCCAAGACTTGGGGGAGGAGATTTTTTTAGGTTCTCGGATGCGCCTATCAGTTTATCTGTGCGATTGTTTTGCCAGTGGTGGTTTGGCAGTGGGCGATACTACGAAACAGTGAGTTGAATATGATGGTCGCTACGGATGTTTGGTGCAAACAAGAGCTGAACTGATAGATTTGTACGCGCACTATGTACATACATGCACATGTATGTATGTGGTATGTATGTATGTTTTGAAAGGATCCGTGGATGAATTGCGGTGAAGTCGAGTAAAGTCTGATGCGGAGGACCGGACAAACGAGAAACAGCTAGCTGCAGGCAGGTGATACCAAATGCAGGTGACGAACAGACGTTGTTTACAACTAAGAATAGCAAACGATTGGAAAGTCAAGGCGATAAAGACGCGAGGAAAAGATGCGATTGGAAATGAAGAGCGAGAAGTTGAAAAGAAAAAGAGAAGAAGAGCAAGATGGCAAAATATATTGAAGAAAAGAACAAGAAAAAAAATCAGGACGGAAAGGGAGCGCACAATGAACTATGTATGTATGTATGTACTAGAAAAAGAGCTAAGTAGCAAAGAGTATAGCCTAGAAAACGGCCAAGCTGTATGGAAGTCGGCGTAGTAGGGCAACGGTTTAGTGGGTAAAAACGCTAAAAAGATAAAACGCCGGCGTTATTAGAAAGAGCTTTCTCAAAAACGCGTATTTACTTACTTATTTCTTATGGGAAAGAAGGATTTACTTTTAAAAGTAGCTGCATAGGACGAACGATGCGCCAGGGTGAGACATGATGGTTTTTTTTTTTTTTTTTTTTTTTCTGCGGTTTTCGTCCCGTTATGAGCCCTTGAGAAACACAAAGTTACGCTGGGATGGGCCCTTCCCCCCAAAGGAAGTTGGACTAATTGAGGAGACAGGACAGGACAGGCAACAGGGTACGTAACTAGCCAGTCGTTCAAGGTAGGAATATGTATGTACATATTGTTGTATGTCGTTACTCAGAGACCCTGCTGTGAAAGCAAAAGAAAAGCGTGGGGGACTTCACTACTTGTACATACTTTTACAAGAACCGAGCTTTACCAAAGTGTAAACAACACAGTATATACATACATACCTGTACTTGTATGTATGTATTTCCCTTCGTGCAAAGCCATGCATACTTGTACATAGTACATAGTAATAACATGAAACGGGCCCTGTCATATGATGGCCGTTTGCCAGGGCTATGGCAATGAATGACAGGCGACATATGTTCCGTCCACTACATTGTACATGCTACGTACATACTCGGTGGGCCATCAAGCTAAACTCAGCTAGCCAAGTCATATTTACTCGCAAGACGTACTATGTATTTACGCAATATATACATAGTATGTACATACATATGTAACACCCATTCGTTCTTCAAAATATTAACTAATCATCTGCTCGATTAAAGCCAAAAATAAAAGTTGTCTCCGATATGTTCCTACAAAAGTGCGGCCTCGGTGGCGAAGGAAAACTCAACTCCGTTCTTGCGTATCTTCCTTGTCCGCTGTAGCGTCTGTGCCAAAGATGTGACGGAAACTTAGATCTAGCCCTCTCTTTCCTGGCACATTGCAAGTTTGTTAGGCGCATGTATATATGTATGTACATACACATTGAAGTTTACACAACCTCGCTTCGTATTTTTTTTTTTTTTCAAGTGGATCGCCTCTGGATGTTACAGGTATAAAGCGTCAATTCAGCATGGGGGGCAATCTCGACTACGACCTGCATGGTTCACATGCTAGTTCTCTTAACCTTCTTGAATCTTGAATACCAGAGGGGAAAAAAATACTAAATAAATAAATAAATAAAATAAAAGTACCTAGCTTTTACGAGTAATACCATGCACCATACATGTACGTATACATACATATGCATCATCAAATGTGTTGGTAATTTTTAACTAAAACAGACATCTGCCAACCAATGTTCTAGATCAAGCCCTTTTCCTTGCCAAAGTCCGAGCTTCACAAGCAATATTGGATGAGCGAGTCTGTTAATTCTCTCATCTGTCATTGGGCTTGCGATAGTATTGTATATGTGATAGCATTTTCCAACAAGCTGATAGTACACGAACAGCATCGAAAAATTCCAGCTCCTTACACCTAGGAAAAAGAAGAAAAAAAAACCCCTTGAAGAGCCCTCCTAGGAAGGCCATAATAAGGGGACACTTGGTGATCCAAATCCTTTGACTGCACCTTCGAACCCAGCGCTGTACTCCTCTTGCCCGCGTCGGTTTTAATAATGCAGCTCTTTTGTGGCTCACTGCCAGGAAGTGTGAAGAAATGGGGAAAGAAAGATGAAAAGCCCAGTCTCAAACTTGCAAGACAAAAAGTTCAACCAAAAATAAAAATAAATAAAAAATAAAAATAAATAAAAAGGGTAAGCTTCTTTTTAGCATGGCTCTTAGATTTCTAAAATCAGCATCACGATCGGCAAAAGTCCGATACTAGAACTTTATATTTCATCCCGTTCCTTTGGGTTCGTGATTGGCATTGCTTTTTAAAGAGTACGTCAGACGGCCAACAACCCTTTTGCACTACATGAAGAATAAAGGGAGACAGAAAAAAGAAAAAGAAGAAGCCAACATATGAGATAGCTGCGGGTATTAACGGCCGCTTGTCAAACTCTAAACCGGTCTCACGTCAATCACAACATCTTGAGTAATTTCTAGAAAAGAGATGCATACCGACATTGAGTTGGAACGCCTAGAGTTTTTGGTGCAGTACTTGTACATATGTACTACATGTATACGTATGTATGTATGTATGTATGTGTGTATACAAGTACATATCAAACCCCAAATTTTCAAGCCGTCAAGTTACACCCACGTTGTCGCACGCTTAACGCTGATTGGCCAGAGCCTTTGAGCCAGTCCCAAAAAAGAGTGACTCGAGTACAAGTAAGTACATACATAGTACATGTATATACTATAGTTAAATGCATATAGTTTTATTTTTATCTAATACACATCGGCATTTTGTATCAACGATTTGAGTCTTGATTCTTCTAGTTTTTTGTTGTTCCAGTATTGTTGACGGATTTCCCATAAGCCAAATGATACGTACTACGTATGGTGCATATGTAGAAGTACAATGTGGCTTATTATATTACACATAAGTTTTGTGGCGCATGTGGCGCTTTCAACAGTTGCCCCCACCTTATAACGTTCAACTCAGCTACGGAGTATGTATGTATAACAAGAAAATCAAGCCTTTATCAAACCTGTAAAACGCCGCTATTGGTACATATGTATACGTATGTATATACATTACTGACAATGTCGAGCATGGATATTTTGTACGTAACGAGAACCAGGACGTTTTCCTCTGGTGACATCCCGCTTGATGCGTCTTTTTTTTTCTTTTAATAAACACAAAACAAGCAAGCATGTAATAGGAAAAGTCACACGACAATTTTGCTCATGTCCTTCTTTTTTTCCAAGTCACAAACAAGTCTATACTCTCGGTCACTTGCGGCTGCAAAACACCAGTCTCAATTTCGTGATCTGTAACTTTCATGTCTCTATCCAAGAGAAACGCCAGCCAAGTGTCACTTGACGTGTATTGTCATATTATAATAATAGAGGAAGAAAACAGAGCTCACGGTTGTATCTGTGCTTGTTGCTCACGAACAATGGCCTGTATTTAAATATGATTTCTCTCATTGGCCTCCCTCCTCCCTCTTTAGAATGCCCAATAAATCCGGCCGAGCTGTCCGATTTCCGGACAGAGTGGTATTCGTCGGTGGCTCTTGCTGTCGCGGAAAAATTCGTGCCTCTATTGATATTTGTGGTATGCTATACCTTTGGTATTAGCCTCGTGTTCCTTCACGAGATCCCTAATAAGTATGAATATGGTGAACGCGCGCTCGCTGTGGTATTCCTGGATCAAACGCATAGCAACCTTGTTCATCAGCACCAGAGCCCATGAGTATAGCCCAGTATTCAATTGCACCTCACGACAACCTTTGCCTATCCATAGCAATTAGCAATTCCAGTTGATTTTTTTTTCCTCTCCCTCTCTTTATCTCTCTGTAGCACCTTCTCTTCTCTGTGTCTTCTGTATCATGACCAGCTCGTCTACAGAAACATCAGCTTTTTCCTTGCTTTGTTACCAGAACCTTCTTGTCAAACTTGACTATCTAGAAAGCGTCTCTGAAAGCCCACTTCCCGCTTGCTGCAGCAGCGCTCCAAAACCAATAAATACAACAGAGGAATAAATAGGCTTGGCAATTGGCAAACTGACACTACAATGGAACACTTGACAATCCAGTTTTTATTTTCCATGCAGGATAAACGAAGCAGCTGGAAGAGTTGCATATTGGACCTGCAGGTAATGGGAGGTCTTTCTTTTGTGTACATATGTATGTACATGTACATACAGATGTACTATGTATGTATTAACATACCAAGCTCGTTATGCATATGCAGCTAACCCTACTAACCCTTGATCCTCCCGTTCTTCGTGTGACAACCCACTTCAACACTACATACTACATACGTATACCTTTTCTTGATTAACATGTAAAACTAAAGGTCATGGATACGTATTATTCAAACTTATAAACAAGGCAGGAAAAAATCTATAGTACCTAAACACAGGCCCAAAAACGAAGAAAAGAACACAAACGTCTGTCTAGACCACCAACAATAACTAGAATGGTTAAAACCAAAACAAGATGCCAAGTTCACAATCCTGACAAAGATTGCAACCCTAAATCAACAATAAAGGGAAAACGAAGAAGAAAGAAAACTCCCCGCCAATGAGTGAGAAACAAAAAAAAAATACCGATCCTCTTTGGAAGCGTCCAGAAACGTCCGGAAAACAAGGAAAGAAGAAAGAGAACAGAAACAGGCATTACAAAAAGAATAAAACAAAAAATAGGTCACAAAGAAAGAGAAAGAGAAAAACACCTAGGATCCCAGAAAAGAGTCCAACACTCCCTTAACTTCAGCACGCGGCTTACCGCCAGTCGCAGCAGCCGCAGCCGCCAAGCTACTCCCCTGGCCCGCATCGTCCCTCCCTTCTGCCTCAGCCTCCTCGGCGCTCTGCGCTGTTACCGCCAATGGCGACGACACTCCTGGTGGCGTCGCTGCTTTCAGCGAATTTGTCTCGCTGGCTAGGGCGTTCCCCTTGAGCAGGCCCACACCGCCGGCAAATGGCAGCGCCTTGCGCGAACTGTTACTGCTGCGCCGGCTCTCAAGACTGCGCGAAAGCGTCTTGCTGACACCCTCAATGCCCGACCGCCGCTTGTCCTTGGCAGACGTAATACCACCACCAGCAGAGACCATAGAGACGCCGGCGTGGGCGTGAATGTCTGCTACAGCAGAGACTTTGTTGCTGGCGACAGTAGACTTGCCCAGGCCTGGAGTCGACGGCGCGCCAGGCTTGTCTTCGTGGGCGTCAATGAGGTACCAGCGCAGGCCGTCTGATAACTGGAATGGATTATCGTTTTCCTCCGTATCAACCGAGTCAGTGTCGCGGCCCTGCTGCAAATTCTTAGAAAGGTCGACAACACGCTCTTGCACACGCGTGATTCTAGCGACAAGCCACTCACGTGTACGCAGACGGTGCGAATCCTGCTCCCGCAAAAAGTAATGCGGGAATCCAATGTTGAAAGCAGCCCAGGCCCCGGCACTCTGGTTGCGCGTCGGCAAAAACAGTGCCAGATCGCCTTCCTTGAAATTTTTAAAGGCAATCTTTTCGTGGGCCTCCTTTTGCGTGCTGTGCGCCTTGTCACGGTATGCCCGCGAGTCACGCTGCAACTTGCGCGCCACATGCTCAATGTCCTTGAGCCGACGGTACACCGTTTCAGTGAACGTCTCCACATCAAATCCACCCAGTGAGTTGATAAACGCCGCATACTTTTCCGACTCGGCTTCGGCATCCGAATTGTTCATCCAGTAAATTTGCTCCAGGTCCTCGCCCTCAAGCCCGCTCTTGTTGGTCCTAGTCGATGCTTGGCGAGCCATAGACGGACTCTCTGAGCTCTCAGTCGTCAGAGGTAGCTGAGCCATTGACCGTTCAGCACGTGGGATGCGCTGTACAGTCATGTTCGGTCCTTCGCGGGTAACAATGAAGCCCAGCCGCTCGAGCAACCGAACCAGTCTGTCGTTTTGCGTATAGATGCGCTTCGTCAGATCCTTGGCCTTTTCCGTGCGCACCTGGAACAAACTCTCCAGCTTGTTGTACTTTGCCTGTGAGACGCTGAGCTTGTCTTTGACAGACACAAGCTCTTCCTCTAGGCTGCCAACCTGCGACTGGCGACGGGCCAAGTCCTCTTTGAGCGAGCTCAGCCGCTTCTCGTCGTCCTCCAACTTCTTGCGCAGTGACTCGGACCCAGTCTCGCCATCTGAAAGCTTAATGCGCAGTTCACTAATTTGCGTGCGGCCTTGCTCCAACTCCGCCTCGGTGGCCTTGGACCGTGCCTTTTCTTCTGCAAGCGACTCACGGAGTTGAGATACTATAGCCTCCATCTCCATCAACTTATCGCCCGAATCAGTCATCAAAGTCCGGAGCTCCTTATTAGATGCTTGCGCTTGGTCAAGCTCCGACCGCAGAACCGAAATATCGTTCTCTACTGTCTTGAGCTTTCCCACCAGTTCAGACGTTTTAGAAACAAGGAATTCCGGAAGGTCGCAAACATCATCAGGCAGTGAAGCTTCTGGCGAAATCTCGTTGTGAATGTCTTGAAACGCTCTGCTCTGGGTTTCCATCGTGGCTTTAGCCAAGCTGAGCTTCTTGGCCAGTGCCTTGTTCTCCTCCTGCAACGTCTGAATCTGCTTCTGCATAGTATCCATCATCTCGCGCTGGAGTCTCGCCTCAGTGCGCTGGTATTCGACCTGGCCATCATAGCGCAGCTTGTTATCGTGAAGCTCCTTGAGAGCCTTTTCAAGGTCACTTTGCAACGTGTGAACGTGCTCGTCGTACGTAGCCTTTTCGTTCTCACGCGACATGCCCGAGTTCTCAATGTAGTCTTCAGCTTCTTCGAGCTTCTCACGCAGATGTTCCATCTCAAGCTTGAGCGATTTGCGCTCACTGTTGAAGTCGCGCTCTAGAGCCTCAAAGTTACACATCAAGTCCTTCTTTGTCGACATGTACTCGTCAATCTTGCTCTCCAGCTCTTCGTTTTGGGTCTTGAGCGTTTCAAGCTTCTTTTCAGCCGCTGTCGTCTTTTCCTTTTCTGCGGCAAGTTCGTTCTTGAGCTGTTCAATCTGGGCAGCAAGGGCGGGATCGGTACAGTCGGCTGTTGATCTGCGTCGGCTATTTGGTCTAGGCGAGCCCTTGAGGGAAAAGTCGAGACTGGAAAATGGCGTAGATCGAACTTGATTCTGGCGATGTAATAGGTCCTCGAGACGCTTAATTCGGCTATCAGCAGTCATGATCTTACTCTCAAGCTTGGCCTTGTCCTCCTGCAAAGCCCGGACAAGGTCGTCATCACCGCGAATCAACAATCCCGATACTCCCATTGAGGTTTCATGGAGACTACCGTTCTTGAAGGCCTTGATGCGCTTGATTTGCTGTCGAGTCGGAGCATTCAAGTCACTGAGCAGCTTTTCAATGTCTTCTAGCACTTCCGGATCACTATTACGCTCTTTGAGAAGAGTAACAAAATCCTCAAGGTCCTTCCTTGAGAGCACAGGCCAGTCTTCTTGGTCACCATGAAGGTTAACCTCCATTCGCATAGCAGGAACATCGATTCGATCTGCGCGATACGTGCTCCCAACCATCTTTGCCCATTTGCGACGTCGCTTTGTCTCCTCTTCTTGAAACATGGCCATCGTATTGACAAGGCTGGTTGAATCTGTCGTCATTTTATCCTTCCATTCACGCCGTCGTACAGCTTCGGCCATAAACGAAGAGTACATGTATGGCAGCTGATGAATCAGGCGAAGATAGTCAAACGTTGACATTTCCTCATCAATATCCTTCATGCTGTTCAGCGATACTTTAAGGCGTTGGATCTGAGCAACCGTCTCGGTAACTGTGCGCATAAATGTCACAGATTCTTCAGAAATGGCGTTGCGGTACTGTGTGACACAGATAGCCATGTCGGACATTTCGGCAGCTCGTTTCGCAAGAGTCGGTAGCAACTTTTCAGTATGCGTGTGTGCGATTCGGGAAGCTTGGGATAGATCTTTGGCTATATCAGAGTACTGAAGCGTCATCTGATAATCGGTGTCAATCTTCTTAGCAATAGTTTGGATCCCGTCGAAAATTGCCTTTGGCTCTTCGCTGCGAGCCAGAACCGACCCACTGCGCATATCATCAAACGCGGCATTCAAAGCACCAAAGCTCTCACGCATATTAAGGGCGTCCTTGTCAAGTGTGTCAACCTGAGTCTGTAACTTCTTCAATGACGTCATTGCCAGTCGTCCAGCCCGAAGCGACGTCTCAGGCTCAAGCAAGTCATACAAAGACGTGCTCTGGCCGGCTGGAATCTGCTTGCCCGTCATAAACGATACCATTTCAGGTGATGTGGGTATAGACCGGACTAGCTCAAGGTGAGATTCCCAGCCGCGAGCCAGCATCTCGTTTTCTTTGAGTGCGCCTGGGGCCCACTTGCGAAACTCATCGTAGCGGCTTTGTAAGGGTTTTATGGATATGTCGAGATTTGTGAGAGCGACCTCCAAGCATTGTAATATGACGTCAGTTTCGCTGAAGCGCTCGGTGCAAAGGTCGTGAAGTTCGTTACAGCTAGTCGTGATCTTTGACGCCCATTCTTGGCGCTTGCGGTATAACTCTTTCCATGCAGAAATAGACTTGATATCTGCAATGGAGTTTGGTGGGTCGAAAACATCGAGATCGGTGGGAGTGCGTGCTTGATATAGCTCTATAGGAGGTGATCCCTTTGACGAAGAGATCCGCGTATCGTAAACAAACAGACGCGGTTCGAGATGTAGACTTTGCGCTTTTGCGCTGCGACCTTGGCTAGTAAGGACGACGACGTTGGACAGCGGAATCAAGGTGCTAAGCGAGACCCATTTCTTAAACTCATCGAGGCTACCAATAAAGTATGATGTCAGCGAGTGGCACTATATTTATCAAGTTGTTTTGTTGGGAGAAATTATGGAATCGCGAAAGAGGGAAAAAAAAAAAATAGAGCAAAAAAACACATGTTAACCAACACAAGCGCACTAGCAATCCTGCCGAATGCAGTTCCATGCTTGCGAATGCTATGCGGTTCTTAGGCGATGCAATGTTATATCATAGTTTATCATGTACTCAGCGTAGCGCTTGCTGGCGTCTTTGTGTGTGTTCAACAAATTAAATAGATTGCCTGGCCTCGCTCGCCTCGCCCAAACTAGGTCAAAACTTGACTGGGCTTGTTTTCTTATTTGTTTCGTTGTGCTCGACGAATAACCACATAGAGAAATAAACATACCTCGTAAACTCCGATGAGTTTGTGGAAAGCCTTTGCCCACTATGGGCAACTAGTACCTCCAAGACTGTCATATCACTATCACAGTAACTGCACTATCGTCATTTCCCAGTCTTGGTTTTAATATTGGGCGACAGCAGTGAGTGATACAAATGGGGGAAGAAATTCAGGTAAGAGATAAGGAACCAGAGTCTGACAAGAGTAGAAACGACAAAAGATTCCGGCAATCACTCAATCGGTCAATCAAGCAAAGAGAAGGGAGATTGTGAAGAAATAAGAAAAGAAAAGAAAAGAAGAAAAAGGACTAGGGATCTGCTAGGGCAGCAATTAAAGGCCCTTGATCCTGTTATCATACATATATATGTTTGTATAGAAGGATATATGCCTATGGCTTCCCTCTATGCCTTGGAACGTATTGTGAAGAGAAGCAAAATCAAGACAAGCAAAGTGAATCAGAAGCGGAGCAAGATCAAACGGCGATATGAAGAGCTTTGGGACGTTAAATACAGACGAAGAACGATCAAAAATTAGTCGTCGGAAACATACGTATGCGAATGGAAATCAATCGGTGATTATTCGATAACGGACGAACCCCGGTTGGTCAGGTCGAGAAGCAGAAATGCAAAAAGAAATAGACAAGGCGAGTTGAATATATTGGCTGGTGTTTCTGCAGGAAGGCTGCGGAACCGATGATGTCGATAGAATAGATTCGATAATAATATGTAGTAGTGTAGCATGGGAAATCCTTACTGTCCACCTGAAAGCAGCAGGTACAAGTATGTACGTACATACTGCACAAGGTTCGAACAAGTCTGGCCTGGACTCACGCCTGACACCTGGCACCTGGCAACAAGGGTCAGTGCCGAACATTGGACCTGCAGAAATTCGAGGCAATACGGCGCGGAAAATCAATGCTCCGCAATTTACTTGCTGGCAGCTGGTTTCAAAGCAGTGTTGAGCCATGTGAGCCTGGCCTGGCAGCTGGTACGCCAAACCCCAATGACCCTTATCTCACTTAATCACATGCTTGCGCCACCTTTTGTTGTGGCTCTTTTTCTGAGGGCTCTTTTTGTGGCACTTATATGCTGCAATTAACGATGGGTGAACAAGATAGCGGCAACGACCAAAACCTCAGTCGCCAGTACACTCAATTGCAGCATACGATGGGCTCCAATCGCTTATAGATAAACAAGACGTCAAGAAATATAGCAAGCCAGTCACCAAACACTATCTCTTAGCAGTGCCAACTAACTCATGGAAAGCTCATGCATCCCAATATCTAGTATAGAACTTAGAAACAAATAGAAGACTCGAAGCAACAAAGGCAGCAAGATAAGCGAGACCCTTTCACATATGATGACTTGGAAATGGCCATTACAAACAGTAAGTTAATCCCAGGAAGCAACAGTAGCAATCTGCCCCAGTATGATCCTCAAGGTCTACTAGCCCTGGTTTAACGTCAACGAGTCTTTGAATAAGTTATAAGTCACTGTTGCGGTGCTGAAGTACAAGTACTTCGTTTATTCAAGAAATGGCCGTGGTCAATCGGCCATTAATCTCACACTTTGCTTGCAACTGTTTCCCTCCATACAAAGTGCAACTCATTCACATTCACTGGTTACACAAGATATTACCTACCTAAAGTGATGACTACATACCATGTAATACAACGACATAAAATGAAGATGATAGTCTGCTTCCAACAGACTCGTGGCACATGTTACAGACATACATATTTGTACATGGTGCACAGTTAATGGTGAAGGTCAATGACAAAAAAAAAAACATTCCTTAGGGTTATCCACGGCACAGCCCCTAGTACGCCGGAGTCGATGTTGTCTGGCACAAGGCTTTGGGAGAAAATACTAGGTTAAAAGCAGGGCATTGAGTTCGGTGAAAGAACAAGACGTCAAACAAAAAGAAAACCCTAAAATTACTATGTATCATACCACTTGAACAGTATGTATAATGCTTATCATCAAAGTATGAAAACACTGCAAAACCCCACAAAACCCTTTCCTGATTGGGAAACTAGCTATGCTAACTAAAAAGAGAGAGAAGGCGAGCACAGGTGTGAGGGAGCTCTGGGGGATAAGAGGGGATTTAGGGTGCGACAGACTGAACACAATCAGCCAAAACAAAGCGCGAAAAAAAAATAGCAGGCCAACGCACGTTACGAAAAAGGGAAGCAAGTGGAGACAGCTCCTGCAAGCCCTTGTAGTGCAAAATTGTTTTACTGTGCAAGCAATAACTTGGAAGACAACAACAATAAAAAGTACTTGTGCATACATACATGTATTGTACTTGTGTGTATGTACCAGTACATGTACTAACTACAGGCAAGGGAGAAGGGAAGGTTGAGGGAGAAAGAATATTTGTATATCAAGTGACAATAAAAAAGAGGTGTGTAGGACAGGTACATACAAGTACACACACAGCACAGTACATAGCAAATCCTATACTTATGTACTTGCACATTGTATCAGAGGAGAGAACATATAAGGGCAGGCAGGCAAATGGGAGATATCGTTGAAACCAGTAACATAACTATGTACTAGATACATAAGTGCGTAATGTACTTGTACTTACCCACTACGTTGTGCACGTTTCTGTTACTTGACGGAATGTTTAGGTTCTAGGCCCTCTTCCTACAGTACTCTTTACTTGAGGCCCTTTCCAAGCTTCTTGGGTCCCCTCTTGTAACAAGTGCTGCAAAACTCGTACCATAAAGAAAAAAAAAATAAGGCACCCGTACTATTTTATTGTATGTACGTTTTACTTGGGAAAGTGGGCTTAGGCAAATGTGTGAAAAGTTCTCGCAAGTACTTGTACTTATACATGCATAATGTTTCCCCTCAAAGTGAAAGCAAGTACACACAGTATCAAGTTGGGTGGACTTATACATGGCAATCTAGAAAATGCCATATGAGACAACTGCACGCAAGACGCAAGTCGCTGGTACTTTTACGAGTATTCTCAGTTACCTTTTTGTTGTAACTGGCTTCAAGAGTACTGGTATGTACTATGTACTCTTATGTACATACATACATAGTTTCAGGGAAACCACACTAAGAAACGAAGCTCAACCAGAAAGCAAGCTATATATGCCGCCTATACTTGCTAGCTTGGTGACTTTATCATACTTGTATGGTACTTCTATCGCAAGGACGGGCTATATTGGTTTGTATTGTGCTGGTCTTGCCTCAAATAAGGCTACTTCAGACTGGCAAGCGAAGCTAAGTACTTATACAAGTACATGTTAGAAGCTCCGGTGGTAAATATTGCATTACGAAGTGAACTTGCCTAAGAGAGAGCCGCTAGCATATCAATATTCAAGTATGAGTATGTATGTATGTACCCATACATACACAGTAGAAGAGACTTGTCTGCATTGATACAGAAGTGCTTCAAGACTAGCATATGTCTTTTTTCTAAACACCAATGTTGGTACTATTGGTGTTTGGCCCGTCTCGGCTACAACTCTTATGCACATAATAATACCAGTACACTGACAATACAAAGTATTTTTTACTCATGTACTGTGTGTCGATTTGCCAGTAGCGTTGTCATGTGTACAAGTACATACATACATGCATGCATACATATACATACATTCTGTACCAGCAAGTTGACTTTTGTTTCGTATTGAGTAGAAAAAATATATGTACAAGCACTCGTCGGAATCGGAAGGAAGAAGATAATGTATGTACATTGAAGGTATGTACCCACAGTATGAGCAAACGCGCAAGATAATACCTTCACCTTCACACTAGTTAAAGTATCTTGCTTTATTTTAATACTGTTCTTTTGTGGATACGGTGTACTTGTAGAAGTACAGTTTTAGCCCTGGCTTTTTCACCACCCATGTCTTGTGTTAAACAAATACAGGTACATACATACGTGCACTCCAATTTCTACCTGTATGTACATATTTGTACTATGTATGTACCTGTGTGTACATTGTTCCTAGCAAATAATCACTGGCATGTGACTTACTGCTTAGCACCAAATCATGCGTGTTAGTCCCAATTCGGACTTGGTACAAGCACAAAGTTTCCCCTCTCATACTTGTACTTGTACTATGTATGTACACGTATTCCCGCCTAAGAAAGCAAAGGCCAAAGATGTGCGCACTCCCTTACATTGACACCGCTTTCTTTAAAAAGCTGAGCCCTTGTTAGAGTATCATGAAGGCGTGGCCGCGTTTCTTATCATGGCACTGGAAATCAAGAACCAATATTTGACCCTGACAAGAGAGCAAGTAAAGAGGCCTGTGCTGCGTCCAAATGCAGAGTTAGCGACCAAACCTAGAAGAACAACGCTCGGTTCGGTGCTAGGGGGTTTACAAAAAGAGATCAACAAGTGAAGGCTTGCAAAAAGGCGCACGCGAAAGGAAAGCGTCGGATATACTATGTATGTGTACGTATGTACATACCAAGTACATGTAAAAACCCCAGCCTTGTTCTTTTAGCGTCAGGGTTACGTAACCCTTTCAATGGCTTCATGGCGGTCTGGATGCAAGAACAGATTGACCAACATATACTATTGTACACGCAGTAAAATATATACGCTGTAAGTCAACTTCAACCCTTAGTGACCGCATTGTCAGATCTCGAACGCATCTAGATAATTTTTATTTATTTTTTATATGTTATAATATGTACACGTACAACCAAATCACAGCCGATGATATATGTAAGAAATGCCATTTACTTAAGGCAAGCAATCCGACACAATATCACCAAGCAAAATTCTTTTACATAACAAAGTAGGGTGTATGAAATAAAACAGAAACAGACATAGGAATACGGAACTTTGCCAGTCAGCCCAAGTCAGTTACTTTAGTTAACCCGTTTCTGGCGTTGCTTGTCGCATCACAAAATTTAGGGGTGATGAATTTGAGCTATGACTTGTATGCCTTGGCCTTTGGAGTTAATGTCGGATCTGGCCTCAGCTGGTTTTGGCTGGGTCGGCGTAATAACGGCAACTAAGCTCAGCCATAAGGGAAAGGGAACGTTAGACACAACGGCAAAGCAAAATTAAGCAAGATAAAGGAGAGTAAAGCAAAAGTAGGGTAGGGTATACAGTACAAGTACTGATATGTACATACAAACTAGAAGGTAAGTATACAGTGTGACTATGCAGTCGGTACAAGCACAAGAAGCAAGTTCCTCCCCGCCCATTGGTGCGTAGACCATGTACCTTGTATAGTACCGTGCAACTATGTACATACATACATACAAGTAAAGTACAGGTATAGAGAAAAGGGCTAATACAAATCTAGTTTGAAAGCTACATACCACAGTATAAGTATAGTACACAGGTATGTACGCCGCACAAAATATGGAAAAAACGGAAATCAAAACGAATGGGGTAGGCACGCGCTTGGTAAAAAGTGCATATGTGTTAAGTCTGCCTTTCGCTCAACACAGAAAAGTACGCAGCAACATGTATTGGTATGTGTGTATATGTATATGTACAAGTACACACTGCGTACGCAGTATGCACATGTAAGCGGTGTCAGCTCGAAGTATTGTACGGCCTTATTTTATTGCTGAGCGCTAACCAATTTTTGTGCGTAGCTGTGGGCCAGTTAAGTTCTGTTGTATACATAAGCAGGCATTGGTTGGTGCATAGAGTAAGGAGGCGGTGATAATTTCAAGTCGCCTTACAAAAATGGGCCAGCTAAGCAACGCAGGAAGTACCAAGCCGTGGTAACAAGCCAAGCGGAGAGTAGCGGTAATGCGAGTACCTTCCATCACTTTCTATTGAAGGCTTGCAATACATCAAATCTGCATCATAATTTAAGGAAAGGAACAAAAAGGGCCACGAAGTTTATCTGCTGGTATTTAGTACTACGACAAATCCAGCTCGGGCTTTTTGGCTTGACATTTTTCGCCTTTGACTTGAGCTTGAGCTGGGGAGTGGTGTATTGTTGGGAGTGTAGGAATTTGGAGCAGGAAGGGGGGTTTCTGTTGTCCCCCTTTCCCGAGACTCTTGCTCATTTCCTGCTCTGTCTTCTCATACTAGAAACGTATAGTCGCGAGTTCGCCCGCACCGCAGGAGCAAAAAAGAGACAAGTAGGAGGGTAAATGCAGGCCAAAAGAAGCAAAGAAAGAAGGAATGAAAATAGCAAGGGAAAGCATGGTACTTGCTTAACACAGTGTGCAAAATGATGCGCCGACTTCTGCCCTTAGCACACTTCTTATCGCCCAGGGCTGACACAAAACCTGAAATCGCGTACAGTGTGGATAGACAATATGGTACTTCTCAACTAACTCTGCAGGTACCAAGCCTCCAATATATGTACAATACAAGAAAAAATAATAAAAAACGAGCCAATTGTGCAATTACCGCCGCGCGACAAACAACATAGCCATTTTTGGAGGAACCCACCTTAATCAGTCGCCCATAGTAAAAAGGCGCTCCTTGGCCCTCCCCCATACAATTTTTCCCTCTCTTCTTCACTCATACAATTCTCCCATACAAACTCGCACCCCAAACCACATACCCACCAAGTAAGTACCTCGATTTTGCTGCATCCATCCATATATTTGCAAGTCACTTTTTCTCTTTGGATTTTCGCTTCATTGCTTTGCCCTACTCTCTCTCTGCGGTTTACCTTTTATCGCAGGCCTTGCCTTTTTATTGCTGTCTATTTAGGACCATCGCCAATTAGCTACGCATATCACCGCAACGCAACCACACACAAAAATCGCGACGACGCTATTGAGAATTTACGGCACCCAAAAAAATAAAAATACCAAACTTCAAGAAGGAATCTGCGCGAACACGATGAATTGTTTCTCAGAACTACGAGATACATTTTCACACTGCGTTTGATTTTGATTTCAGAGTTTATTTTATTTTCCAAATGGGATCGTTTTTGTGTGTGTAGCGTATCGGTTGCATAGCTATTGTCAGTTTCAAGTGAGCTTGTCAATGAAGCTAGCTAAAGAGCACCATTATATGAGCTTTCGCGATGGTTTCTAGATTTGTCAGTTGCCAACGCAACAGGTGCCGTTAGCCCTCACAATTGCAATTGATTTCTTTAAACTTCAATTGCACCAAAACCACCTGCTTGACATCTTTGGATGTTTTGTATATGGACTTGTAGCAGCTCTTACAAGCTCTTGCACATCAATCAAAAGACGGCGAACCGTTTTGGAATGCCTCGCTTTTCAGATAGCTTTTTTTTTTTCTTTTTCCAAACTGGCGACTAACATAATTCCTAGATTATCAAAATGCCCAAGGCTGCTGTTTCCAAGCGCGGTAAGGTCGAGAAGACCCGCAGAAAGAAGGACCCCAACGCTCCCAAGCGCGGTCTGTCTGCCTACATGTTCTTTGCCAACGAGCAGCGTGACAACGTCCGCGAGGAGAACCCCGGCATTTCCTTCGGCCAGGTCGGCAAGCTTCTGGGTGAGCGCTGGAAGGCTCTTAACGACAAGCAGCGCAGCCCCTACGAGGCTAAGGCCGCTGCCGACAAGAAGCGCTACGAGGACGAGAAGCAGGCTTACAACGTGAGTAGCCAATGATTTCTCATTAAATTTGAGACTTCATTTTGCTAACGTTTGATTCTTTGCACTCGAAAAGCAGGCTGCCGAAGAGGACTCCGCTTAAATATACATCATCTACTCATCATTGTTCGTTCGGCATATTCTCTTTACGCTCTCTTCGCTTCTTGCTGCACATTTAATTCTATCGTCTTAAATGCGGCTTGGTCCTCGGCGATAGCCTTGTTTTGATATCTGCTTTTGGAGCTTTTGCAATATTTGCAGCGCATCATTTCAAGGACGTGTGCGGCGTCCTTTTATTCCTTTATTTTCCTTTTTCACCATTATCGTTGGGTTTTGCTGTTGTTTTCTTGGGGCCTTTTCACCTGCGTTTTGTTTGCGGTTTTCTTTTTCTACATTTTTCCGGATTCCTATGATCGCTTTGCGTCTGTACGTTTTTGTCTTTTATTACTCGGTATGATTTTATTTTTGGGCGGTGGCTTTTAAACAAACGTCTAAAGGACATTTCGGCAAACCTGGAATGGATTGTCTTTTTTTTTGCGAACTGTGTCTTTTCATGCCTGTGATGTGATGTGTTGTGCGATTGTTTCAATGCTGTGTATAGCCATAAGTGTATAGTTGGGAGAAAAGATAGTCGGGAAAAAAGGCCGGTTTTTTTTTTTTTTTTTTTTTTGATTCATGGGATTACTCTATCGGGCATTATAGAAATCTGATGAGATTTCTTTTTTTTGTGAATGGGTGCGATTTGTGAGCGCTAGCAGGAAGCAAATTGCTGGTTTCAGATGAGACTTGAATTGTGTTGATGAGCTTTAATTACCCTTGGCAAAATCTGTATGACTGACAGGAGCCAATTTGTTGCCCATCCATTCCGATAGATTAAGTTCCTTAAGGAACATCTGTGGTATAGTTACACAATCTTGAGATTAGACTGATGTGGGACGTTGCTCTATGCAAAAGTGTTATTTTGTCTCAGTATAGCGTTCGTTCTATCAAACAATACAAGACTGATACTGCATGGCTAGCGATAACGCTGTTGCAAGTTATTACGAGAGAATTATCTTGTTAGCCGATGTTTGGATGCTTGTTATCATGTAGTACATACAAATATACATTATATATAAGCAACAGCATGCAAGAAAAAGCAATATGGAAACCCAAAGTCACAGACCAAATGATTGCGACCCTTCGCTACAGATGTATAAAGATGAGGCTCTAAACGGCACAGTTTTCAAAGACATTGGGCATGTTATCATAAGAACATACGGGGTGCAGCGTTTTATTGTGTAGATTTCATGGTAAATGTGGCTCAGACAAGTCGAAGAGGGCCGTGGGGTACTGAAGCAGAGGTTTTTTTTTTTACAATGCCAACTTTGTGGGAGATGTCGACACATTCTTTTCCTGAGACGGAGGGAGAAAAAAGAAGTATGTACTATCACTGTCAAATACATATTGAGCGGGGCGTTATCAGAGAACATGTATGTATGTGTTACGAGTATGTACATATATACATACGTACTTATGCATGCAGGTAGTAATATCGACTTGAGTGAAACGCACGGCGAAATTACCATGCATGTCGGATTAGCAGACCAAGTTGCAAAAGTTTGGCGAGCTCTCAGTGTGAGTTGTCTATATTCTATGATGAGTTGATGCGATTGACATCTTGAAGCTTATCAGCTGTAAACATAAAATCACATTGCATCTACAAGACTGAATACTTAGCATCGGCTGTTACAGCTGTGATAAGTGAGATTGTCTGGAGGAATAGATGTAGTATTACAAGGAAAGTAGGTTGATATAAGGTGGATTATATACGTGCGAGTACAATATTTGCACACCCTGTTTCTTATGCAGAAGGGAAGGGGGAAACAACCACGGAAGTTTTGAGAGAAAAGCGATTCTTCATGGAGTTGGCGGGCATGTAGCGTACTAATATATACATGTGTATGTACTTGTACATTTCTGTATCCAATTACTGCTATCAACATAGTTTTCCACTGACCGGTTCCCAGTGACCAGTAGCTATGTTATGCTGTATGTATCTTATGTATGTATGTAAGTATGTATGTATGTATGTATGTATGTATGTATGTATGTATGTATGTATGTATGTATGTATGTATGTATGTATGTATGTATG
>CM069896.1:2548432-2585589 GCA_036034705.1 Thielaviopsis punctulata
TATGTATGTATGTATGTATGTATGTATGTATGTATGTATGTATGTATGTATGTATGTATGTATGTATGTATGTATGTGAGATGAGAACACATGTGTATTTGCCATTTTTCCTTTTGGCTGGTATGTACTACATACATACATATATACATAAAACTTGTATGTACGGAGTATGTACTTGTACTTGTTCTTGTAAGTCAGATTATCTAAGAGAAAACGTGATGCTTTCACCTTTGGCTCTGGACTGCAAATGGAAGATGAGTTCTTGCAAGTGGGATGGATGCAACAGTAAGCAGTTAGATATTAATTTGTTTTCTTTTGTTGTACATTGTACATTGTACGACTAGCGGCAGTCCAAAAGTGCGTTTTGCTTTTGATATTGGATCTTCGAAAGGGACTCATTCCCATTATACGTCAACTTGCTTCTCAAAAAAAAAAAGTTGAGTTGAAGTCTTTATTATCCTGTCTACTCGTAGCCTTATGCTACCTAAAAAAAAAAAAAAAAAACAGAGTACCCGAAACCCCATCACAAAACCATGCATGCGCTCCCATCCAACAAAGTATAATGACACCATGACGTGCCCAGCAAAACAAAGGCTGTCCTTCATCGACGTAGAAATAAACATAGCCTTCCAACGAGGCTCGTAGCACCCCTCAAGAGCAACACAACATAGCGGGGGTTGCAAGTGGTCTTCCGACTCAGACCAAGTGTTACAGGAAAGACAAAGGAAAAACACACACTGCCTCATGGAGGAGGACAAGGAAAAAACTAAAAAAAAATGTTGTGAGTAGGTGAAATCTTGCTTCGCTTTCGCTTTTAATTTTTTTTTCTTTTCTTTTGTTTCTCTTCCATGGAACCCCTGAAACTTGGGGTCCTTGAGAAGATAAGCCACGCATCCTCCAAAATTCCAAAAACCAACCTGAATTCTCACTCAAGACTTAACTTTGCTGGAAGGCTTTCGTGAAACGTTGGCTCAAAAACCTTGAATGAACAAAGATAATGCACTTGAACGTTACAATCGACAAGAAGCGTTGGACAAGCATGATGAACAGAGATGAAACAGGCACCAAAAATAAAAACGAGCATATGAGGGTACTATGTACATTAATGTCTCGTTGGACTTGACGATGAGTACATAACTTGGAGGCGCAAACTACAAGAGTTAGTCTACGGAGGAGCAACATGGATAAGTCTGTTTTATTTGTCAATGCAAAACAAGAATAAATTAAGGCTGGACTTTGCTTTGTCTTGTCAGTGGCAGTTACTTTACCCTAGTACATATGTACACGGATAAACGTCCCGAATATTAAGTTTCTGGCATCTTTAGAAGTCACGACATCAGAGATATGTCAAAGGTCGGATCTAATACCCGAAAAGCAGACATCACGCCATGATGAAGAGCAGAAACAAGGGAGATACTGACAAGAATAAACCACGGCCCGCTGACTTGGTGTACTCGGGACAGCTGATGACAACCGGTGGCACACATCAGGGCATAGGCGGCGCCACCAGAACACAGACACTACAAGTAGAAAACTAAAGCGTTTAAATAAAATGAACAAGGGGGAGGCGGGGTCTGAAGAAGAGGAAGAAGCAAAAATGCCAAGTTCATATACCGAATAATCTTTAGATAGAATTGAAGTGAATACACGTACTTGTAATATACGTTGCATGCTAAAAGCATACATATTCATAGTCCCCAGTAATTTTTATTTTTTATTTTTTATTTTTTAGATACGTAGCCTACGCTTTATGAGCGCCGCGTGGCTCTGAATATCTGTACAACATGCATGTATGTAAATACTGCGTACATGCTGCGTACATGCTGCACTGGTATGGTATGTATAACAAGGAGGACGTTGTTGAAGGATGACGGGTTTGTAGTAAGCTGTGTTTATTCTAGAACGAGAACTTGCAACATTTCTTTCTGCTTACGATACATACATACATACATACTTGTACTTGTGTTAGGTGCTGACGTTGGCTGGTAAGGGTATGCGCTTGCAAGCTGTTGCAAAATTTGTCCAAGGAAGCACCAAGAAAGCACAAATCATCGCATCGTATCGACCTTTTAAACTTAGGCTCTTAGGCTAGAAATTTTACCGCTTCTTCCTTCCTTCTAGCCCGTGCTCTTTCTCCTCTCTTTCATGGTACGTATGTGAATCCTTTTTCAGAAGTCTACGCTGGGACTCCAAGAGGGAAAGCATGTGTTGGGTAGTATGTAGTATGTACATGCATACGTATATGTATGTATGCATGTATGTATGTATGCCATATACATACCTCGTCTTTGTTGTTACATACTTGTACTTGTATGTACACATAGTATGATATGTGTCACATCCTTATGTCTCTGTTCTTGTTCCTCAGGTCCCCCACACTCTCTTATTTCTGCTCAATTACACAAGGCTGCTTTTGCTTTTGCTTTTTTCTTCCTTCTCATTATAACTTTAACCACTTGATGTTTAACACAGCAATATCACATCACATCCCCAAGATACGCTTGTTAGTTCTGCTTACATTTCACACCTATATGGAAATTGTGAAGTCAGTCCCCCCCCCGTTTTTGTTCCTTTCAACAAAGAACGCACCCCTTCAAAGTCGAATCCTTTGAAATTGCACCTTGGAATCAAATACCACCGATCGAAGATTCCTTTTTCTTTCTTTTTTATTATTATTTTATTCATTTTCATTTTCGTTTTTTCCTTGCTATCTTTGTTCTTCAATTTTCTACGGAACCGAGCAGACTTGCTAAGAAATATAATACATAAACAAAGGTCTGTTGTCGGCTGAATCACCCACAGACATCAAAGTCACCAGACTTCTTTTCCTTTCTTTCTCTTTTTTCTAGACTCTCAATTTCTACGCTAATCTGCTCTATACTGTTGTTTACCACTTTGCCCTCACTTGCTTGTTGCTTTATATCTGCTATATGATACATACCACAACTTCTTCTCCTCAGGATCATCAGGCAAAAGAAAAGACAACCGCCACAACCACAACAATTACAACCCACAACATAAAATCTCATCAATATTGCCAAAGCCCGATCTCTTACAAGAATTCCAACGCCAAGGCCTGCTCTCCTTGTTTCTTTCCTTCTCTTCCTCTCAACCCTTTTCTTGAAAGGGAAACTCTTCCCACCCTGTCGGCTTTGCCTAGATTGGCTCTCTATATTGTATTGTATACTTCTACGTTATATACATACTTTCCAGTGTCTGCTGCACTATTTTGTCCGTCTGTCCGTCTGTCCTGGTGTCTATCGGTTGTGCATACTACTACATACCTACATACTACCTGCATACATACATAATACACCCACATTCTCTTACCCATCTATGCTATAAATCACCCATTCCCTTTTTCTTTTTCTTGTCCCTTGTTTCTTCTCTCTTCTTGATCGAGAGAGGTTGAGAGAAAAGAGCGCCTAATACCCCGTTTATCCACCGTGGCGTCCCAAACCCTCAGCAACGGCGCCTACTTCAGAATGGACAACGAACCTCGAGTCGAGCCGGCGCCGAACCCCACGCCGCAGTCGGTCTCGGCCAATAGCATCACCAAGAACGAACTGTACGAGGTCGACAAGGAGGCTTATGAAAACGACATTGACCTTTCCGACCGCAATGGGTCTCCAGATAGTGAGACTGAGGGTGCCAGTCAGCCAGTCTTTCGCACATATCGTCGTCGGTGGTTTGGTATTGTGCAAATGTTTTTGCTGAATCTTGCTGTGAACTGGGGTGTGAGTTTTTTTTTATTTTTATTTTTAATTTCTTTTTCCTTTTTTCCCCTTCTCTCTTCATTCCCCTCTCGTCTTCCCAAGAAAAATAAACTCTTGGTCCAGCAGCAAAATGAGACTAACACCTTACTTTAGTGGCTTACATTCGCTCCCGTCTCAAAACAGGCCGCCGAGTATTATGGCACCAGCAAAACCGGCGTGAACTGGCTGTCTATTGCCTATCAGTTCGCTTTCTGTCTGTGTGCTCCTTTCACCATTAAGCTGCTGAACCTTGGTCCCAAGCCGTCTTTCATGGCTGCCTCGGCCTTTTTGCTGGTTGGTAACTGGGTGCGCTATGCCGGATCGCACTCGCCCCATGGTGGTACTTATTCGCTGGTGGTTGTGGCCCAGGTTTTGATTGGCTTGGCCCAGCCATTCATTCTGTCAGCCCCTACGTGCTACTCGGACATGTGGTTTACTGAGCGCGGTCGTGTTGTTGCCACAGCACTGGCGACGCTGTCGAACCCCCTGGGTGCGGCTTTGGCTCAGTTGATTACTCCTTTCTGGGTCAATGATGCCAAGGACATCTCCAAGGCTGTGCTCTATGTTTCCATTATTGTAAGTGTTTCTAGTTAGTTCTTTGCCCATTTCTGGCCAACCGTCTAATTGCGTTTATAGGCCTCTGTTGCCAGTATTCCCACCTTCTTCATTCCCGCGGCCCCACCTACGCCTGTCTCGCACACGTCCAGTGTCCGCCGCCCTGACCTCATCACATCAGTCAAGATGGTCTGCAGGTCCCCCGAGATTTGGCTGGTGCTGATTCCCTTTGCCACGTACATTGGCCTGTTTAACAATGTATCGTCGCTGCTCGACCAGATGATGGAGCCTTATGGTATTTCTGAAGACCAGGCCGGTATTGGTGGTGCCGTGCTTATCGTGGTTGGTCTCTTGAGTTCGGCCGTGACTTCGCCGATATTTGACCGCCACAAGATTTTCCTACATGCTCTCAAGTGCGGCGTGCCGATTATTTCCATCATGTATATTGTGTTCATCTGGATGCCACAGACGGGCCACATCATTGGTCCATACATTGTGCTGGGCGTTTTGGGAGCCGCGTCCTTTTCCATTATCCCCGTGGCACTTGAATTTCTTGCCGAGCTCAGCTACCCTGTGGGCTCTGAAATCACGTCGACGATTTCCTGGTCGCTAGGACAGCTCTTTGGGGCGTGCTTTATTGTGATTTGCGATGCGCTCAAGGCTGACGAGCACGCACACCCCCCGCATAACATGAAGCGGTCGCTGATTTTTCAGGCCATTGTTGGCGCCGTGGTAGTGCCGCTGCCCCTTATGCTGGGGCTGTTTGGCCGCACGGAGAAGCTTATTCTTAAGCGCACAGTTTCGGCCTCAGCGTTCCAGACGCCGGGGAACACGACGCAGGGCGCGACGGTTGACGAGAACGAGCAGTCTGTGTAATCACAGCTGATTTCTTTTCTGTTGTTTGTTTTTATTTATTATCTTGCTGTTGAGCATATTGTTGTCTATATATTCAATCTGTTTGTTATATTCTTCTGTTTCTGCACTACACATGGTTTATCACGAACATGCAATCTTTGAATGTTTTTTATCTTCTATATTCCGTTTGTTTGCTTTGGTGACTCAACATCTCTCGTGCTCTTCAATCTCCCCTGAAATCTGGAGAGCGCAGTGCTTATGAGGGCTAGCATCCGCCACGCTCAAGCTTTGAAAAGGGGGAGGGGTTATGGGTGGGATGGATCACGCTCCACAAGGCGCTGGTTTGCTGACAAAGGAGAAAAGGCGACGACACGGAAAGAAGAAAACAAATTAGAGGAGGAGCCATGTTGATGGTATGCAGATGACTGCTATCTGGACGCAGGTATCCGGCTTTGTGGTGGACAGGATTCACTCTGCCATGCGACGGATCAAGCCACTAGCCAACCAAGCAGATTCAAGGCTGGGAAGGAGACGGCAACAGGGCGTTGTTTTCTTGTTCTGTTTGTTTGATAATTTGTCGGTTTGCGAGCTGTATGTGTGGTTTGTATACATACATATGTACATAGTGGCTCCACGTGGACAGGCGAGTCGTTGGTGGCATCACGTCTGCAGTGATTGCTGTAGTGCCGCCCTAGGCAACATGAGTACATACAAAAAGAGAGAGAGAGAGAGAAGGACTCAACCTTTTGATTCCGGAAAAGCCGCCGATTTTGGTCTACTTATAGGCGCCTTGTCTGCTGACTTGCGGCTTGTAGTAGTATGTGGTAGTATTTGCCGGAGCTGCTATAGCTGAGAAATCCTGTGCCAGTGGCTCTGTCCAACGCCGGCTGGTGATATGCCTGTATCATTGTTGCGCGCTTCTCGCTTGTCTCTGACTTTGTGCTGCCGTCATGGTGTGATATTTGTTCGGATTACTTATACGTGGACGATGAAGATGCAGTATTGATGTTAAACTGATATAGTGTATGTATATAAAACCGAGTTAAAGATCAATTATTAGAATATTAAGTATTAAGCTAAAGACGTATGCCAATGTAAGTGCCGTCTAGATGTTCAAGGTTATCGGCTAAACACCAAGGGTCTGCTCCCACTCTACCCGCAGTCTCTCCATCTCTTCCCACACCGCCGCGCCCTGCTCTTCAACCATCTTCCTACTCTCTGGTGTCGCATCCGTCGCATCCGGATGTCTACCCACAGCCATTCCCAGAATCTTGGGCTCAATGACCTCTGCATGTACATCCTCACGCGTTACTGCCTTGGCCGTCCACCCCCACCCGTCCACCTCTGTCGGCTTCACATACAGTTTTCCCAAGCGACTCGCCGCCGCGCCCCATTTGGTCTGCTGCGCGTCCTTTGCGTCGAGCGCGTCCTGCGCCGCCAGCACGAGCCATACGGCAGCCGCGGACCCCGCGTACGCCTCCACCGGGTGCCACGGTGATCCGCACAGGCGGCACAGGTACATGGTCAGCCGGTAGAACTGGAACATCCAGGCGGCCAGCGGGAATAGTGGCGAAGCCACCACGCCCGGGTGTGTGACGTACATGGCGGGGCGGGTTTTCGGGTCGGCATGGTCGGCGCCGAAGAAGGATGTGGTGCGCGGGGCGACGGAGGGGAGGGTGTTGGTTAGGGAGAGGATGTCAGTCAGGCGCTTGGAGCTCTCGTATGGGGCGAGCGAGGAGAGGCCTTGGATGTCAGATAAACTGAGAGAGTCGGCTTGTGGTTCGATGCTGCTGGTCCAGATGATGCGGCCGCGGGCGGTGGCAGGGCTGGTGAGCAGAGGTATCAGGCGGTGCGCGAAGACGTAGTGGCCAAAGACGTTGGAACAAAAAACCTTGCCAAGAACGGGCTGGGGGATTTTCTGTGGGAGGTTAGTAGCGGAACTTGTTTGGGGGGTTTCCTTGGGGAATTAAAAAAGAGAGAGGGAGAGGGAGAGAGACAAGAGAAAGAGAGAGAAAGACGCACCTCGCTAGTCACCGTTTTTTGGCACACTACGTCTCCAGGCTGGGCTAGCTTGAAATCCGGCCATGTGCACGACGCCAACATGCCGCGCCGCACAACCGACTTTGCCATGCGCCACCAATCGATGCCCGTCCAGCCGCCGAACCCCGCGTTGAAAATCACGGCATCGATCTTTGGCACGCGCACGCCGTCCAGGCCGCCAACCACGCCACTGCCGTCCGCTGCCGGCGGATTACTCAGGGTGCCCGAGACGAGCGCGTCAGCTGCGGCGTACACGTCGCGCAGGTCGCACAGATCAAGCTGGATGCTGAGCAGATGCACGCGGGCGCACATGCTGGCGGCAATGCGGGCGCGGGCATCGGGCGAGGCGGAGGCGGAGCGGCTGGCAAAGGAGGCGGCGGCGCGGGAGAGGTGGGCGGCCAGGGCGGCGAGGGTTTCGCGGGATTTGGTCGGGCTGCGGGTGGTGGGAATCAGGACGAGGTGGGATGTGGGCGGGCGCTGGGCGAGGAAGTCATCGATGAGTTTTTGGCCGATGCCCATGCCAATGCCGCTTTGGATGGGGGGGTTAGTCTACAGAGAAAGAGAGAGAGAGAGGGGAGGGGCAAGGAAGACAAACCTATTGGCACCAGTCACGAGGACTACGAGAAGGTCGTTGAGCGGCACAGAGTCCCACGGCGCAGGCATAGTTTGATTTGATCAAGCTTGGGGTTAACTGGAGTTGAACAGATAGAGAATAAACAATTATTAGTCCGTATTGGGCAAAAGAAAAAAAGAGCAGACTGAGAATAAGGGTTTGGGGCGTTATTGATGAAGATACTGCGTAGCATAAAACGAAAACAGTGCGCTATGTACCGTGCTATGTATCAAGCAGTTTTGGCTACAGAGGACGAAATGGGTGTTGCTAGTTTAGGGGCACTGTGTTTGGCTTTTCTACAAGTACTGTATGTATTCTCTTGCCACAGCAAGTCTTTTGAAACTCGATGGGATTGACATTTGTATTCTTCTTCTGATCAATTCATTCAATGGCAGCAAGAGATCGTCAAATTGCCTCTTTGCTTTGTTGAACTTCCCAACAGCTTCTCTTCTGCTAATTCAGTTGCCTACAGCCACTGAAAGTCAAGCCACCGCCTACAACCCACTAGAACCAAGCCATCCCTCCTGGGGTCCTCTGCTTGTTTTTTTTTGGGGGAGGGGCTTTGCTCAGTCAGTTGCTTCTTCAGTTGTCTTCTTGTTTATCCCGCCAAACTCTGATAAGAAACGAACAGGCCTTTGGGCCATTTTACGCCATTCTTGGTAAACCAACTTAACCTAATCACCCATCTACTCAATTCGCCCGTGTTGCTCTTGTTCATTGCACTTGTACATACATACATGCACTGCTCTGAACTGCACTTTGCAACATCCCTCCATCCATCCATCCATCTCGCTCATAGCCATTTCTCCTTTCGCCTGAAACCATCCATCAGCCGTCACCCGAAATACCGCAATGTCTCGCCGGGCTCCGAACCCTGCGGCTGAGCGCATAGCTCAGAACCAGCAGACCATCAAGAGCCTCCTGAAGCTGGAGTGCAACAAGGTGTGCTCCGACTGCAAGCGCAACAAGCGTATGTTGTCCTTTCCTTTCCTTTCACTCGAGTCTCAATCGCCGACTTAATATACACACACCAACTAACCCCTCCCCGCCAACAGACCCCAGATGGGCCAGCTGGAACATTGGCATCTTCATCTGCATCCGCTGCTCCGGCATCCACCGGTCCATGGGAACCCACATTTCCCGCGTCAAATCCGTCGACCTCGATTCGTGGACCGACGAACAAGTCGCCAGCGTGCTTGCCTGGGGCAATTCCCGCGCCAACAAGTACTGGGAGGCCAAGCTGGCTCCCGGCCACGTGCCCTCAGAGAGCAAGATTGAAAACTTTATTCGCACCAAATACGAGCTCAAGCGCTGGACCATGGACGGCCCGCGCCCCGATCCCAGCACTCTCGATGTCGACGGCGACGAGGACATCCCGCTCAGCCTCGTCAAGGAGAAGCACAACATCGAGCGCAAGGAGTCTATA
Organism: Thielaviopsis punctulata; assembly: GCA_036034705.1. NCBI lineage: Eukaryota > Fungi > Ascomycota > Sordariomycetes > Microascales > Ceratocystidaceae > Thielaviopsis > Thielaviopsis punctulata. The sequence continues at coordinate 2,557,677 of CM069896.1, forward strand.
CGCAAGGCCTCCATCGGCCAGGTCTCCACACCACCTGCTCGCAAAGTCGCTCCCCCGCCTCAAGTCGATCTGATAGGAGGCAATGACGCCCCCTCGCCCGCCTCCGCCACCAAGCCCGTCGCCAAAACCCCCGTTGCTACTGCTGCCGCTAAAGCCGCTAGCGGCAGAGACTCGCTGCTTGGTCTCGACTTTTTTGGCGAAGCTACTGCCACTCCGCCACGACCCGCATCTACGTCTACCACTGGCTCCGGCGGCACACAGTCGCGCCCCGATCTCAAACAGTCTATTCTGTCGCTGTATGCCTCGGCACCGCGTCCGCAGCCGGCGGTCCAACCTGCGCCCGTGGCTTCTGCTGGCGGCTTTGGCGCCATGGGATCTCCTTCTTCACACCAGTCTCGCGGCTCGTTGGGCGGCCTCAACGATGCCTTTGGTAACATGGGCTTTGGAGCTCCCGCTGCTGTTGCCGCCCCTGCACCTGCCAAGCCTGTTGATCCGTTTGCCGGTCTGGGCTTTGGTGGCAACAAGTCGCCTGTTTCCGCTACCCAGTCTTCATCTAGCAACGCCTTTTCCGGCTTGAGTGGCGGCAGCTTCTTCGACACCAAGCCCGCTGCTCCTGCTGCCGCCTCTGCACAGTCAGCGTTTGGCGGATTTGGCGATTTCACGTCGCAAACTCCTGCGGCTGCCAAGCCTGCAACCACCAACTCTTCGGCCATGGGCGACCTATTTGGCCTGTCGACGTCTTCGCCCGCGCCCGCGCCCGCTGCGGTGCCGGCATCGGCCACCATGGCCTCATCGCCGTTTAACCTATCTGCATCGACTTCGTCAGCGAAGCCGGTAGCTGCGGCGACTGCAGGTCTGGGCGCGTCGAGCAGCGCGTGGTCTGGCTCAGATGTCTGGGGTAGCAGTGCCTGGGGCTCGGAGGCCAAGGCTGAGCCGGCTAAGCCGGTATTGTCGGGGGTGAATGACTTTGGATGGGGGTCGATGGCGCCGAGTGCGGGTGCAGGCGCGAGCTCGAGCGCGGCGACAATGATGGGTGGGTCGTTTGCGGCGACGAGTATCGTGCCTGGAGCGTCGGGCGGGTTTACGCAGGCGCCAAAGGCAGTTGCGGCAGACGAGGAGTTTGGCGGGTGGACGAGTAGCACACCGGCTGCATCGAACGGGGGAAGCAAGGGATTCGGCGGCGATAATGACTTGTTTTCGAATGTGTGGCAGTGAATGTTGTTCGGGGTCAGTGTAATGTTAGATGTTACTACTACTAGTACTAATAGTACTCTATGTACTAGTAGTAAGTATCAGTTGGTAGCGGTGTCTACGGAGGGTCAAAGTACGGATTATCAAAGGGAGTTGTCGCATGTAGAAAGAAGCTGGGCTTTAATCGACAGACAGACAAGATCAATAAAACACCGATATAATTGTAAGCAGAGAGAAATATATTATATGCACTTGTTATTGTATGTATAATTGAACTGTGAAGCGGCAACCAGCAAATGAAGCAGAAGCAAAGAAGAGAAACGGAAACAGCTAGTAGTAGTAGAAAACGCCAGACCCAATGCGAAAAACAAGACAAGGAGAAAAATCAAGAAATCAAGCGAGGAAGAGCAGAAGAAGCAGAAAAGACGATGTGGCGCTTGCGGTTGATTGGTATCTAGGAGAGATAGAGTTGTAGCAAAGAGAGAGAGAGAGAGAGACGGATTTCGATATGGTTGGATGTTTGTCGCGAGGAGGAAGTATTGGCGCAGCGGATCTCGGTCGACGGCGCATTAGGTCAAGGGAGATTGAAGAGCGGGAGAGCGAGAGCGGGAGCGGAAATCGGTCGAGGACATATCGTAAGAGAGTCTCGGGTATCGGAAGGTAGCGGCAGAAAACGGCGGAGAAAAAAAAAGAGAGAGTTTAGAAAAGTATCTTGCATAGATAATACAAAAACATGAAAAAGGCAATCAGAATGCCGGATAGCTTGAAAATGGCGACTTTGTTGCCCGAGGCGGCCATGCGCGTGAGGCGGGTGGCGGAGCCTTTGAGCTGGGTGGTCATGGACGAGAAGGTTTCATTCTGTTGAAGTTAGAGAGGACGCAAAGATGGCAGGAAAAGGGATAAGAAATAATAGAGAGGGAGAGAGGGAGAGCAAGGAAAGAAGAAAAAAACACACAGTGTTGTCCAGGACGTCCTGCGACCGCGCATGGTCGTAGATGTCAATGGTCACGCCGCGCAGAGCCGAGACTTTGGCGCTGAGATCGTTGAGGCGCGCGTTGTTCTGGCGCTCGCGCTCGTAAGCTTCTGACATTTCAGCTGCTGTGCGGGGAGGTTCGGATGGATAGAGAGGTGTTGTTTAAGACGAGACAAGACGTGTTGAAGCCCAAGGGAGGGGGGGAGGGGGGGAAGGAATTAGATTGAATAAGATCGAGAAATGAAGTTTCAAGAAACAGCCAAAGAAAAAAAAGGTTGCTGCATTCTATTTGTCTCAGAATGGAGAAACGCCACAGGCGTTGATGAGAAACAAGGGAAGAAATGTTAATGACGCAGGGTGTGGCTGACCTTGTGGCTGTGAATGATCCGGCCCCACCAGCGCTTAAACGGGCCTCTTGAGTTCAGCTCCGTCGATATGTACGTATAGGTTGTCAGGAAATCTGGCGGGGTGGGCGATCAAAAGAGCTTCTAGCTGGTTCTGTTGTTGTTGTAAGTTTGTAGGTATATATATATATATATATATATACATGTATCTAGTACATGCACATGCTCACATGGAGATATTCAACTATACGAGCCTGCCGTCGCAAAAGTAATTATCTTCATGTGCATACATGCAACTATGTTTCTGTATATGCAAACGTCATCGGCTCATTAAACTGGTTTAGATATTTGTTGATGATCCCACAATTTTTTTTTTTTTTTTTTTTTTTTCCCAGCCTTTCCGGAACATCTTATATACTTTCATATTTGATGATACTGGCCTCTACAAATACATCTATCATTTACACTGCCGCCGCTATATCAGAGCTCACGACACATCAAAACTCGCCATTTTTAAACCTTTTACTCAGAGGAGATCTAGCTGTCAACCAACTTAGCTCTGACTCTAAAAAATACCTACGCCGCTTGTGCCCAAACCCCCAGAAAGGGTTGCTACGATACTTCAACAGTTGCTGTGCCCCAAAAGACGTTGGGTACCAAACATTTTGCTCATTTGAGCAAAGAAACTAAAACTAACTAACTAATACTTATTTATACCTTCGGAAAGCCGGTATGTATTTGGTAGCGGCCGTTACTTTGTTGGTACATACTGTATAAAGACGCACGCTTTAACAAAGACAGCCAAAAGCCCAAAAGTCAGCTGCTGCAGCTCAGTAAAGCGCGGTTTATTCTTACCGGGGTTTCTTTTTCCCTTCTTCTCTCTTTTCTTCTTCTTCTTCTTCTTCTTCTTCTTCTCTCTCTCACTTCACTTGCGATCGCCATTTCATCCTTACCAGGCAGCAGAATTTCTCTTTCAGGCTCATTGATTAATTGCGGCAAATCCAAGCCTCGACAGCCTCTAAAGAAACAGACAGCCCAAAGCTTCGACCAGCTCCATCGACAGCTCATTCGAACACCACCCAGAGCAATCAATCTAAATCGCTACTTCAATCATGGGTCTTCACAATCCTTTGCCGTCCTCGCTATCGTGTAAGTTACACCCTGCCGACATTTGTCAATTGGCACATCTTGTATGCCTGCCTACTCTGTACACATGCACAGCAATACGCAAAAACTAAATGCCGTGCGATTCTATTCAATGCGATGTTATGCGATGCGATGCGATCCTAAATCGCGGGGTTGTCCCAGCCAGCATAACCTTACAATCACACGATTTGCCTTGCAGTCCTACAAGTAACAAACCAACGCTAACATCAACAACCCCCCTCCCCCAGCCGAATGCAAAAAGTGCGGCAAGATCTTGACGTCGTTTATTGACCCTCGTCAGGCTTTTGGCCCTGACAAAATCATTCCGCCCTCGGTTCTCGCTAATGCAAAGGTACGATTTTACTTACTGCTGGCACTGGCACCAGTAGCACATACTTGTACATATGTACATACATATGTAATGTACCATGTTGTTCTCTGCTATTGTTGCTGCTGAACTACCGTCCCACCTACTACCATATTATATTGTCTACTGCCAACGTTCCCGTTTAACACACCACCATCCCACTGACCTTTGCCGCATTATAGGGCCTCGCCATCCTCACCGTCATTAAGGCTGGCTTCCTCGGTTCTGCTCGCTTCGGCAGCGGCCTCGTGGTCGCGCGTCTGCCTGACGGCTCCTGGAGTGCTCCCAGCGCTATTGCCACGGCCGGCGCCGGCTTTGGCGGCCAGATTGGCTTCGAACTGACCGACTTTGTTTTCATCCTCAACGACATCAACGCTGTCAAGACCTTTGCTCAGGCCGGCTCCATTACACTGGGCGGCAACGTTTCCATTGCCGCTGGTCCCGTTGGCCGCAACGCTGAAGCTGCCGGTGCTGCCTCGCTCAAGAGCGTCGCTGGCATCTTTTCCTACAGCAAGACCAAGGGTCTGTTTGCCGGTGTTTCGCTTGAGGGCTCTGCCATTATCGAGCGCCGCGATGCCAATGAGAAACTGTACGGCACCCGCATGACGGCCCAGCAACTGCTCAGCGGCGCCGTGCCATCCCCGCCTCAAGCCGCTCCGCTTATGAACATTCTCTCGTCGCGCATTTTTGCCGGTGCTCGCAACGGTTCCATTGACGACACCATGTACAACGACATTCCTGTCTACGACTCCAACGGCATGCCTACCGCAGCCAGCTCCGCGCGCCACTCACGCACAAACACCTGGCAAGACTCGGTCTACGACCGCGACTGGAACAGCAACTCGAGCAGCGGCGGAGCTGCGTACGGCCACCGCCAGCAACAGTCAATGGGTAACCTGGGCGGCGACAGCGGCAGTGCATTTGGAAACATGACGGGCGCAGGCCTGGCGCGCAGTAACACAGTGGCATCTGGGCGCGATCCCAACATTAATCCGTTCCCGCGCACGAATACGGGCGGGTCGATGGCGCCGGGCCGGCCGTCAGCGCCCAAGCCGAATTTTGGATCAAAGACGGCAATGCTTAAGAAGAACGAGGCCGTGGCGCTGTTTACCTTTGAAGCTGACCAGCCGGGCGACTTGGCATTCAAGAAGGGCGATGTGATAACCGTGCTGAAGAAGACGGACAGTGACAATGATTGGTGGTAAGTTTTTCTCAAGAACAAGAGAAGAAGAAGAAGAAGAAGAAAAAGCAGAGACTGACGAATTTTATAGGACCGGAATGATTGGAAACCGACATGGAATATTCCCAAGCAACTACGTCAAGATGCAGGAGTAGAGGCGGCTGTATGATATGATTTCGCTTTTTTTTTTTGTGTTTATCGGCTTGGTTTTTTTTTTTTTTGTCAAGCTGTTGATCTTTTTTTATACTGCATACCCAGGATTCTTTTTCTTTTTCTCTCTGTATAGTTTAACTTTAAGTGTGTCACCTTTAATGGTAGTTTTATTTTTATTTTTTATATTTTCCTCTGATTTATATACTCTGTACTGACCAAAAAGCATGAATATATTATTCGTCATATGACTTTGTGATACATAGAAGCAGAATGATGTCATCAGATTATGATAAAAAAAGAGAGAATAAAACACATAAATTGAGAATAGATAAGGTAGAGAGATAAGTTAAAAAAAAAACGCCAACAGAAATGAAATTTGCAGCTACCAAAAGAAGAAAAGAAAAGAAAAAAAAAGGGAGGAAAGCAGAAAGGGGATGACGTCATTCAACGAACTTCAAAAAAAACATTTCCCGACTTTTTATGGGGGCTACAACAACAGAACAACAGAGCGTCCCCTCCTGCTCCTTTTCTTTTTTGTTTATCTGCGCCGGGTCTTCTTCTTCTTGCTCTTGCTTGCATTCTTCTTGCCCGAACTATTACTGCTCCCGACCGTGCCCGTCTTTGGCGTTTCCGGTTCCGCGGGCTTCGTCTCGTCTGAATCCTCCCCGCCAACAGCCGACGTGCCCGACGACGACGTGGGCGCCTGCGAAGAAGGAGCGGCACCAGCAGCAGCAGCAGCGGTAGCAGCAGCAGCGGCAGCAGTGGCAGTGGCAGTGGCAGCAGGAGCTGCAGCCTCGTCGCTAGAGCTGGTCGTGGTGTGCAGGACAATCTTGCGTACACCGTCGGTCTCAATAATGCTCTCGGTGATTACGCTGGCGCCCGTGCGATACACGTTGACGCCGCTGGCATCTGGGTTGTCTGTGGGCGAGTGCGGTGGCTGCGAGAAGGCGGGAATTTCAACAGGTGGCGTGATGGTGGCAGGGGCAGGGGTGGTGGCGGTGGTGGTGGCGGCATTTGCGGCGTCAACGACAGCGTTGGATTTCGATGTGGATTCCGGAATGGGAGTGAGGACGGGTTCGATGGCGGAAGTGGTCGGGGCTGAGGTGGGCTCGGGAATGGTCTCGGAGAGACTGACGAGCTGTGACTCGCCGGCGTGGTGGGCACTGTAAGCCTTGCGGACAGCATTGACACCGCCCTTTCCAGTCAGCAGTCTGTGGCGCGAGCTCGAAGCAGAGCCAGATCCAGAAGCATCAGGAGCATTGAGCAGCGGTGTTCTCTCGGTGGTGTCGTCAAAGTAGTCCGCGTCGTGCTGGTGCTCGTGCTCATGTTCATGCTCGAATTCGTGCTCGTGTGTGTGCGAGTTGGGACCTTGAATTGCCGGCGACCGCAGGCCATGCTTGATTTTGACTGAGGCCAGCTTCGTGTCCTTGGGGTTTGTGGCAGGGTTCGAAGGGCCCAGACGCTTAAGCTGCTGGCGCATTTCGTCCAGGTTAGCCTTGACGGCAACAGGCGCAAGACCAGGGCGGCCATCGGATGAAGGAGCGCGCATCATGAACGTGGCAGTTGCAGGCTTGGGGCTGTGCGAGAGTTCGTTGGCAACAATAGTATCGCGAGAGGAGCCTGGGGCAGAAAGGTTCTGCAGGGTCTTCGAGTCAGATTCGTTGTAGGAGATGCGGGCTTTGGGAGCGGGAGTGAGGCGGCGGATGGCCTTGTGGACGTCGATGTAGACGTCGGATTCGTCAATGATTTCCCTGTGCTGTTAATAAGAGGACGAGACAAAAGAAAAGAGAAAAGAGAAAAAAAAAAAACAAAAACAAAAAACAATGAAACTCACTCTCCAATCAATTCTTCAATCACATCTTCCAAAGTCACCACTCCCATGGCTCCATGGTTCTCACCCGGGCAGGCCGACACAATTACCATGTGAGATTTACCCTCCTGGAAGAAATTAACAATGTCCAGGCAGCTAGTTTCGGGACGAGTCTCGGGCAAGGTAGCCAGAGGAAAGTCGGAAACACGCTTGCAGTCTTCCGGGTCATAGGTAATCAGGATCTTGACCAGGAGCATACCGACAAAGTTCCGCGGGTTGCCCGACGAATGGATAGGAATGCGCGAGTATCCGGCTGACAGAATGCGGTCCATGGTGCGTTCATCGAGCACCGTATCATCGGGCATGATAAACACATCGTCCATGGGCGTCATGACGTCGCGCACCGGCTTGTCCTTGAGATCGAGCACAGCGCTGATGATGGTGACTTCGTCGGCATTCAGTCGATTGGACACATCGCCCATGGTTTGGTGCAGGTTGACCAGTTGCTTGAGCCCGCTCTTCTTGTACACAGTGGGGTGGTCTTCGCCAAGAATCCAGTCGAGCAGCTTGGCAATGGGCCAGGCAATGGGTGCCATAAGCCACATGAGCATCAGGACCGGCGTGGCCATGAAGCCGCCAATCTGCAGACCGTAGCGCACGCAAATTGACTGCGGCAGCACTTCGCCAAAAATCACAATGAGGACGGTACTGCCAATAACAGCGGCAACGCCGCCGCCCAGGCAGCGGTCCAGCACAACGGGCAGCGTTTCGTTGACAATTACGTTAGACAGGAGAAGCGTCACGAGAACCCAGTGCTTGCCGTGCTTGAGCAAGTCGTAAACGCGCTGCGCGTTCTTACTCTGCGGTTCGGACGGATCGCCTGCCAGTACCTGAAGGTAGACGCCGTCTTGGCCCATGAGCCTGTATTAGTTAGCACATGTTGATGTGTAGAAGAGAGGGGAGAGGGCCAGAGAGGAGAAAGGAAAGAGAGGAGAGAATCAAAGGAAGAGAATCATCAAAGAGGGACATACGCTATCGTGAGACCGGCAAATGCGCCGCCGGCTAAAACGAGCACTGCCGACGTCATGTACATTGCAAACAGGTCGGCGCCATCCGCGGGATCTTCAAATTCGCCACCCTCTCCAGCCGGAGTCAATGTGGATTGGATAAGCGGAGCGGCTGCTACGACAATGGAATGCATGACCAGTCGCATCATGGTCAACAGCGGCCCGTGGCCGGCAGAAAAGCCGCGTAAAGATGGCGGGCGCGCTCGCGTCATTTTTCGGGTTTGCCTGTTCGCTTGTTCGTTTTGTATTTTTTCTTCTTGGATAAGTCGAAGCAAGATTTGATTCAGTCAATACGTCGATGGATGGGTGGATGGATATATGGATAGATGGATGGGATGCGTGCGGCTCTATAAGAGATGAGGTTCGAGATATTTGTCAAAAAGAAAAATAAATAAATAAATAAACCAGCAATTTTAATAAAAGAACTTCGTCGGAGGGGAAACTTGGACTCGATACACCTTGCTTGGCTTAATCCAGTGAACTATACAAGGAAATTAAACAACAAGCTCAAGCCCAGCCCGGAAAGAAGTATATACAGAGTATGTTTATGACGAGTTTAAAAGAGATGGATGGATTGGAAGAAATTCAAGACAGCCAGATGCCAATAAATGTAACATAATATGTGTATGGTATGAAATAAGTAGAGACGGAAAAGAGAGAAAGACAGAAAAAAAAAAAGGGCCTTGTGGGAGGCTTCCCTGGAGGTATGTATGTAGCCTGTAGACAAGGTCAAAATATGCAAGAACAACGAGAAAGAAGCAAAAGGAATGGGCCAGCAGATAGAATATTGCGTATACAATATTGTGGGATATTTGTGTACAACGTGCTGATGGCAAGGAGATGTCGTGATGGTTTTTTTCTTTGATTTTATTTTTCAGTGCTGTGATATTTATCTTTTTAATTTGTTCCAACTTTCGCTTTCGCACAAGCACATACTTGGATGTACATCAATGCAGTACTGACTGTATACATAGTACTTTTGAACTTTTTTTTTTTTTGGTCGCATTTACAGTCCAATACAACTAAAAGAAACACGGTACAAGCCGCTTCTGCACCACTAGGATTTAGCGATGCACAAATCCAGTTTGTCTTGGGTTAGTTGCAGCTTTTGTCTGGTGAGAAGTTTTCTCTTCAAGTTTACACAGGGAAGATGTACATGTATACATAATACTTGTAGTGTTCAAGTACTACATATACTCATACGTATGTACCATGTCCAGTGCACAACTTCCGCTTGTCGGCCGAGCTTGTGTCAAAAGACACAGTGCGGCGCACACAGTCCGGGATCCAGCAACCGATTTTCTGCTGTGGTTTCTTCGCAAAAAGGCTTTCAATTTGTTGGCTTCCTTTCTCCGAACAACCTCCAAAAACTATGTGTATGTATGGTATGTACATACGTATATATACGGCTCCTTTCTTGCGCGCAATCCGCTTTTTTGACGCAAGTTGTTCCAGTTGTATTCCTTGTTGCAGCGCATCCTGTTCGCTGCACGTCAAGGGGGAGGGGGCTTGTCGTATGCTTTCTTGTAGAACCACAAGTTTATAACCTCAATCGCGGATGGAGGTTCTACATATGTAATTTTTGCTGCTTCAGGAGCCACTGTTGTGCTCAGCCATTGCGCCGATCGAAAAAGAAATACATACATACATACGTGTATGTACATACATTCCTGTAGAGCTCGGAAAAGTTCACCATGCAGCGGCGGGTCGTCTTGCGCTGGTTCAAGGTACATACTATGTTGGCAGAGAACATGAATGGTCCGATGTTTCCTTCACGTATGGCGTTTGAGAAACAGCATGGAGGAGAAAGGAGGAGGGCCTTGGGCTGGGCTCAAAGGGCGTCAGTTTGAATAAACACCATTGTGCCACAGAGAATTCAACAACGATATGACGATTGAAAGTTGCAGGATCAAGCAAGTTAGCTGCCAATCAGCGGCGAGCGAATTGCATAGCACAGCTTCCCTGTTTAGCTTACTATTGTGATGCATTGAGTTCGATGACTCGCGTTTTTCCATGAACCCGCAGTCGTGTATGTACATATGTGCGTATACATACTTGTAGTATTATGTAGAAGTATGGTATGTATGTACAAGTATGTCGTAGGTTGCGGTTGCAGTTGCATTGGAAAGTACATATGTATGTACTCTCCCGCGTCATAACGGAACGCTAAAGAAAGCTGAACTACAGAGTACATACATAGACCTTGCCAAATATTTATGACAAGCTAAAGGCAAGGGACCCATAAAATTGCGCCCGGAACTGCGTTTTCTAGCTATGCCCCGCTCCGCTCCACATTTTATACTTATACCTCGTGAACACAAGTACTGGTATGTACATACATACATACATACATACAGAACAAGATCAGAGATATAGCTCAATCAAGGAATCCTCCTTTGCCCTTAGTGAACGGAATCTTGTCGGTGATAGCTCTGTAAATATTTGCCGTGCTTTTTCCATTTTCCATTTCTATTTTTCCCGTCCCGCACACAACCCTGCCTATGTATGTACTTGTATACAAAAAGAGCTGCTGATTAGCCTCTCATCCCACCTTTTTTTCTTTCTTTCTCTCTTCTCCTCGTCCCTATACGATAGCCAAGGCCGATTGAATGCGTCGCTCTTTGCTTTGCCAGCTTTCTCGTCTTTCTTCTCTCAAGCCTGTCGCATCTTTTTCTCCGCGATTTTCTCCCATAAAAACTCCTCTTCGGCTCCAGACCCCGAGCGCTTACTCATACCGTATACACAGCTTCGCAACCATGGCTGGGTCTACTGATACTACAACTTACAAGTTGAACCACTCGATGTATGCCCAATCTCACTTTCGTCAAATCCTCAGCAGCACTAACAAACCTACAGGATTCGAGTCAAGAACCCCAAGGAATCCGGTATGTCACTGAATCTAATCTCCCAACCATCCCCAGCTCAGTATGTACATATACGTATGTATGTCCATGCCACTAACCCTAAGCAGTCAAGTTCTACGAGTTCCTGGGCATGAAGGTGGTCAAGACGCTCAAGTTCCCTGAGTCCAAGTTTGACCTCTACTTCCTCGGCTACGACAGCGCCGGTGCGCTTTCTCACGGCAACTCGGTATTTGACCGCGAGGGCCTGATTGAACTGACCCACAACTACGGCACCGAAAACGACCCCGAGTACAAGATCAACAACGGCAACACCGAGCCGCACCGCGGCTTTGGCCACACGTGCATCAGCGTCGACAATATCCAGGCCGCCTGCAAGCGCCTCGAGGATGCTGGCTACTCGTTCAAGAAGAAGCTGACGGACGGCCGCATGAAGCACATTGCCTTTGTGCTGGACCCTGACGGCTACTGGGTCGAGATCATTGGCCAGAAGGAGCTGGAGGAGACGGAATCTGTGACCACCACGGACCTCACCACCTACCGCATGGTTTGTTTATCCTTTGGCCCCCAAATGAATGAAACGCTCCAGCTGACGACTTAGAACCACACCATGATTCGCGTCAAGGACGCTGAGAAGTCGCTCAAGTGGTACCAGGATGTTTTGGGTATGACCCTGCTACGCACACGCGAGTCACCCGACTCTGGTTTCAACCTGTACTTCCTAGGCTACACCGGCACTCAGCCTCTGGCTACCGACGGCTCTACGGCCCACCGCGAGGGTATCCTCGAACTCACATGGAACTACGGCACCGAAAAGGACGAGGCATTCTCGTACCACAACGGCAACGACCAGCCCCAGGGCTTTGGACACCTGTGTAAGCTTTCTGTTGTCTTCTATCAAATATGTGGTGGCTAACACTGATGGATGGGATCTAGGCATCTCAGTTGACGATATCGATGCTGCCTGTGCACGCTTTGAGGAACTCAAGTGCAACTGGAAGAAGCGTCTAACGGATGGTCGCATGAAGAATGTGGCTTTCCTACTGGATCCGGATGGCTACTGGATCGAGGTTGTGCAAAACGAGCGATTCACTGGCAAGCCCAACTTCTAAGTGCTGTTCTTCAGGATATTCTGTATATTATTATCTATGCTTGTTTCGCTATTATGTCACTGGCTGTTTAGACCTTGGATCATGTTTTCCCATCTTTACCCGTTCCCTTTGACTTGGTGATCTAATGGTAAGAAAACTGCTTGGCAGGATTATATACGACACGGCGCAGAATATACACTTGTAAAACAGCTCTGCATATTCATTCCGCATCTTCATCCGCTGACACTGCACCATGCGAAATGCAATCTTGCACAGAGCCATGCGCGCCTGGCCCAGAGACGGCTGCAGTACCGGACACACATGTCTCTCATTCACATCCATAGGAACTGACTGTTGCAGTCCTTGATATGAAATACCGCAAACAGACAGTGCTATGAGAAAGAGCCGGCCGACTTCGAGGTTGGGCGCGTCTAGGCGATTGGTGTTGTATTGGAGGGCATGGTACTCGGGCGCGAGCGGATCAGATGAGGAGGCTTGGGAGGGCGGAAGAAGGCGGAATTCAGCGCGGGGAAAGAGGCCATGATAGAGCGCTATGGCGCGGGCTTGGGAGAGCATGACATCGGGGACGAGGTATATAGACACCTGTGGTGGCAAAGTTGTTAGTCCCGGTTTGTCAGTGTTTTGAGACTAGAATGGCTCACGTTGGGATAACACACGCTGCGCATAAGTTGTGGCATGTTGGCGTCGAGTTCGATAAGCGGTATTTCCAAACGGGCAAAGTCAGTGTACATGCGTCGCAGACGCTCGCGCATGGCGAGGCCGTGGTGGGATTTCGATTGCTGCATGTTGAATGAGACATGGATAGAGAAGAAAGAGAGTGGAAGATTGGGGATACTGGGATAGATTTAAAGTCGGTTGGACTGGGGGTTGTCCAGTGTGATGGAAAGAGGCAGGATGACGTTGATGTGTGTTTCCTAGTATGCTGTACGATTTGTATGCAATGCACTTCGATATATCTAGATGAAACAGCCGGAGATATAAGTGAGGTATCACTCACTCTAAGCTTTGAATATCAGGTACATATTGCCATAGAGCCTATGTCTTGATTCTTACTCACGAACCATTCACTTTGATTAACTGGCACACTCACGTCACACTAACTTCCCAACGCCATACTACTCGTCTCTCACAACTTCACCGTGTAACAGCCTCCAAGACCTCATGACGTGATGAAACCCTTATAACCCTAACCGCCGGTGATTATTTTTGAGCTTTATCGCAAAAAGCTTCAGCTTCCTACAAGTATGTATGTACTTGTACATGTATACTTCAAATCCCCCCACATTGCTGACTAAGCTTCGCCCGCTAATCCCGAAACAGATGCGTTTTGAGACGTCATCATGGGATTTTAGTTACTAAGCCGTGAGCTGCCTCAAATTACACACAGTCTTATGCGCGTTTGATCGTCGCATTCTTTTTCTTTCTTCTCTCGTCGTTGTAGAATTGACATTCCAAATACTTTTGTTTCCTTACTTAAAACGCTTGTTATATATAATCTGACCATCTCACATGTCGTGGCCGCGCCGTCTCATTCTCTCGTCTTTTGCAAAACGCATCATAATTACGCCTCGCCTCTTGTTCGTCCACCAATTTCACAGCACACACTCTCGCCCCGTGTCGTTTCGCATGCTTAATTCGCTGCGCTCCTTTTTCTCGTCGACCTTTACTTCCGCTCCGTCACCACACGCTTCCACCATGTCGTACCCCGACAAGCGCACCGATGAGGAATGGCAAGCTATTCTTAGTCCTGGTAAGTAACATAACAGTAAAATAGAGGGTGAAAAAGATATGGTCCGCAGAACTAACAAAGCAACAGAGCAATTCCGCATTCTCCGCCTCAAAGGTACAGAGCGCCCCGGAACTGGCGAGTACGACTCACACTTTGCCAAGGAAGGCGTGTACAACTGCGCTGGCTGCGATGCTCCGCTGTACAAGGCTACGCACAAATTCCACAGCGGCTGCGGTTGGCCCGCATACTTTGACTCTATTCCGGGTGCTGTAGTGCGTCACGAAGATCGGTCGTTGGGCATGACGCGCACTGAAATCGTGTGCGCCAACTGCGGTGGCCATCTGGGCCATGTGTTCAAGGGTGAGGGCTACAAGACCCCGACCAACGAGAGACATTGTGTCAACAGCGTGAGTCTCAAATTCACTGAGGATGCGAAGAAGGAGTAGGCTGTTTCTTGTACAAGTACTACAGGAAGAGCCTCAATGTATAAATAACAACGAGCAAATGAATCATCCACCATCCTCGCCATAATTAATGACTTTTGCCAAACATCCACGAAGCCTTTTGTTGAATGGCCTCCAACATGTGATTTGGATTCATCAAAAGGCTGGTGAAAACCTGATTAAATTGCTCTGATGACTGGTGCCCCATTGACGAGGACTTTCTGGTCTCTTCGTGCTGTCTAGTAGTCTCTTGGCGAGTAGCCTTTGAAACCTTGGGCATCGGCGGCGGACTTTTGATTTGCTTCGATTTTGTGAGTGAAATTTTTTTGGGCGAGGTTTTAGCCTTTTTCTTGGGGGAGCTAATCTTCGCAGATTCATCAACATTTGAAGTACGCTTAGTCGCCTTGGAGTTTGCTGAATTGTTTCCAAGAGCTTTAGAGTCTAACTTTACAGGGCTGGCATTCAACTCCTGATCAGAGCTTTCAGCTTCATCTGTGGTCGTCCCTTCAAGTGCAGAGTTTGAAACAGGCTTTGGGACGGCAGGCTGAAACGGAAGCGCTCGAGGTGGAGGTAGATAATCGTCGATGTTCACCCCGGACCGACTAGCCACAGTGGCTGAAACTGGCACAGATAGCGCCTTTTGAGCTCGAGATTCTTCCAGCATGCGCATAGGTGTTGAAGGTATCGACATCTCCGACCCATACATGAGTGGGAGATTTGGAGGCGGTGGCTTAGGGCGTAGCTGCCGATAGACTGGTAGTTGTGGGGGAGGCATGGGGTCTCTAATCGCTTGACCATTGTATGTAACTGGATCCGAAGCAAAGGGTTTGTGGGGTAGAAGGCCATCACTATTAGGGTCGTTGGGGTTTTGAGAAGCCGGGAATGGCTGAGAGTTAACGCCATGAAAGCCTCCAAAATGAGTTTGAAAAGCGTCATTTTTCAATGGGCTTGACTGGCTATGTGCAAGACTTGGCTCGAGGTGCTGAGAGTAAGCTGCTGGGCTTGGTTCATGACCGAATGCTTGAGAAGCAGGAGAAAACACACCATCGTTCATGCTGAAGTCAAATGCCGGAGAACCGAATCCTGATGGAGATGGCGCAGGTGATGCTGTGTAGGCACTCCTGTAGGGAGCAGACATGGTGGCTCTGGGGCCCGCAGAAAACGGAGCAACTGTAGAGCCGCGTGGAACAGGTTGCTCTTTTTGGGTAATAAAGGGCTTGTACCTGAGATTGAGATCTTCGATCATGTGGATGATTTTATCGAAATCGACCTGTGTACGGAATTCGAGCGAAACCACGCGAACGTTCTTCAATGGGTTAGAATTTATGGAGAATTGCTTGATCATGGGAGAATAAATACCGTTGCGAATGAGCCATTTTCGTACTTCATAATTATTCTTGGGTATTTACATTGAACCTCATAACGACGTGCGCCTCGGTTGGCATGGAAGCTGCAAAGGTCAACTTTATCCTATAAAAAGTTAGGAACAGGGTCATCATAATTTAGTAGAAGACTCACAACTTGTTCCGTGCCTCGATTCAAGCCCATGATTACGGAATTGTAGGTCGTGCCTCCAGCTCCCGCTCCAGAATTCGTCATTTCAGTATGGAGAGTGACCGAGACTTGGTGACTATATGCAGTTTTGTCTGTGGTTTTCTTGGTACGAGGATCATGATTGGCGACGACGGCACGGACGATGTCAAATGTGGTATAAACAGAGTTGAGAATTGCGGACATTGCAAATAGTCAACTAATACTGCCTTGAGAGGAAGAAAAACTTGAAAGGGAGGAAAGAAAATCTTCAGGCAGACAAAGGATATATTTAGTCTGTTAGAACTACGGAAGGTGTGTGTTGTGTGTTGTGGGTGGAGTTTGTTCTTGCCATATACTGTTGGGTATTACAGGCGTGTGTACAGATAAAGCCGATTTACAACGCAATTGGATTCTTAAAAGACAGTGTTAGGTTGTGGATATTGAGAAATTGGAGATTTTAGCTAATAGTTATGTATAGATGTGTTCTTGTCTGGTCAAGGACATACATACCATATGTACATGATGGGAAATCCTCAAAGTCGTGTAAGTTGGTGTTACACTGAGCAGTGCCAGCAGAATCACGTGACGATAAGATAACACTCTAAACAGTGGAGCTCTACCATTCAAAGCTTTTTTTATTGGCTAGAGCACTAAATCAGCCTTTCTAACAGTTCAGGTTTGTCGCGTTTACTCCAGCCTTTCCACCATTTTTGCCGATAAGCAACGCGACCGCCGCAAAAGCTACAAAAATCCTGGACGAGGTACAACGGGTTGGCCTGGCATCAGATCAAGCTTTCTTAAAAGCGATTTTTTTCCCCCTCTCTTTGCCTCAGTAGCAAAATCACATTGCGCGGCATACACAGTGCAACTGCAATTTTTATCATTGCCAGTTGGGTTAATTGAAACCTTGGCCTTTGCAAACAACAACCAATTTCTTTGTCGAGATTCCAGCTTAGCTAGAATCGCATTACGCCCACCGAATTAAGCCAAAACACTCCAAACCGAATCTTAGAGCAAAACACCGTGTTACTCGATAGTTCAACCAATTCCTAAAATCAGACGAAATCCTGTGTCGAGCCTCTCCGCCATGGCTTCCTCCGCCGAGAGCGAACCGCATACCATCGACCGCACTCCCGAATACACAGCGTTCATTGAGAAAGTGCGGGCGTACCACAATGAGCGCGGCACCAACTTTGACGCTGAACCTCGAGTCGGCAACATCCACCTAGACCTCTACAAAGTCTTTACTCATGTTGTGGCCAACGGTGGCTATGACAAAATCTCAGACGAAAAGCTGGCGTGGCGTAGAATGGCTCATGAGCTGGGAATTGTTTCCACCAACGAAGCTTCGACGGCTTTTGCGCTCAAGGAAAAGTTTTACAAGAATCTTGCTGCCTACGAAATCAAGTTTATTCACAACCAAGAACCACCGCCAAAGGACATTCTCGAGGATGTGACGGCCAAAGGCGCGGGCTTGCTGACAAGAACTCGCGAAAACTACCGCGTGTATAAGCGAGAAAGCACGGTGGGCTTTGAACCCATGCTCGATCCCAACTCGTCGGCCCGGGCTATCGCTAACAACACACCCATGTCGGCGCGCGCATCGCGGGGTTTGCGTGAGGCGCCAGCGCAAAGAGTCATCTTCCAGCCTGATACTAGTACTAGTAGACAATCCCGCTCTGTGGTTCACAATGCGCCTGGCCATGCTCAACATGCACACCACGGTCACCACCAGATGCAACATCATGGACACCCCGGCCACCCTATGCACCAGAACGGACACCCACAGATGATGCAACAGCAGCAGCAGCAGCCGCGCATTGCCCGCAACAACGGCATTTACAACGAGAAGCTGGATCGTGTTGATGCGCCCACCGAGCCTTATGATCCCAAGATGACATTGACTATCAATGTCAAACCTGTCGACACGCCCAGCAACAACCATGCCGAGTTTTTGCGTAGAAGACAAGCCGACAAAATCAAGGCGGCAGGCGGTCCGCGGCCCCCTTTTCAACCTGGCAGTACGTATATCCAGTCTTGTTTGCAACTTTGTATCTATCCTAACACTTTTACAGAGGGTTGTGAGGGGCCCAACATCTATCTACGCTGTCTTTACGCTCTACGGTCCGGACTCAAAGACGAGGAAGCCTACGCACTGAACCACCTGGTTAAGATCTCGTTTGAGCGGGGCGACAAATACAAGTTTGAGTCGTTCCCAGGTCTGTTGGAAGGCCTTGTCTCCAAAGCTCTTCAGATTGGCTCGCTTTTTTATAATGTCGAGTGGAAGATCAACTGGATGCACGATCCGACTAACACCGACATTGGCAACCTCGATGGCGTTGAAGGGACTTCCGACTTACTTGAACGCATTGTAAAGCTTACCCGGAAAGACGTTCACGATGCAGTCCAACCTGCCGACTTTGCCGACAGCATGACGCTGTTCAATGAAGCTGTCCTCACAATCCGCAACATGGTGACACTTCCAGAAAACGCCTACTATCTCTCTGAGTTTGCGCCTGGCAAGGATCTCCTTTGTATCCTGCTGAACCTGCCATCGTATGACTGTCTCGTGGAAATTAAGCATTCGGCTTTGGATATCGCAGAGCAAATTACTCCGTTCATTACGCTGCGGCCTCAGGATCCTCTTTATGTCAGTCTCTTGGCACAGATGACGTCATCCGACCGCGGCGTGATCCTTTCTGCTCTGCGTGCCCTGGGCCGGTTATCAATGAATCTGGAGGCTGCCAACACGCTGGAAAATGTGTCTATTGGAGTTCTTGAACGCATCTACCAGTTCCTGTTGCTGGGAGATGAGGAATTGATTGATGCTGGCCTGGATTTCCTGTACCAGTACACAGCCTTAGTGCCCAATGTCGAAAAGCTGGTCAATGGCTCGTTTGCTATCCAGCTCATCACGTACCTGGTCTTTTTGCTTTCTCACGGTGCCAAGAATGTAAAACAGGAATTGACGCTGGAGCAGGAAAAGACGATTCCAGCGACGCAGACTATTGCCCCTCTGCCGGGTCGTCTCGCCGAACAGTTCATGTCAATTGAAGAGCCCGAGCGTGTCCATCGCTGGATCAAGTGCTGTTTTGAGGAAGACCCGGCTGCTCATATCACGCAGCTGTCAGCATGGCAGGCGTACCAGACAGCCTTTTTCGCACGTCTAAAGGCCAAAGACCAGACCATGATTACGCCCGCCGACTTCATCCGCAACTGCACAACCACGTACAAGTCGGCTGTTCCCCAGGTCGTCGAGACGGATAACGTGCAAAAGTTCATCATCAAGGGCATTCGTCCGCGTGTTGATCCGATTTCTCTGGAAGGAGTCCCATGCAAGCCGTGCGCGTGGACCACAATCAACGCGGAGACCAAGGCGAAAACAAAATGCGGCGAATATCATATGGACGTACGCGACATGCTCGACCATATCCTGACGTCGCATCTTCAGGAAAAGCCACGGGATGACGGCAAGCTGGCCAACCGTTCCGGCAAGTTTGTCTGTCTGTGGACAGGCTGCAGCCGCAATAGAGAGGAGCTTGAAATGTCTCTGTTTGAGTTTACCAATCATATTCGTACTCACGTGTCTAACATGTGGAACTCCTTCCCCGCTGCCGCCACGGCATCTCCTTCTGCTGCCAAAGCCGTCGATGATGCCGCAAGCATCGCCCCGCCCCCGCGGTCCACTAGTGGAACGCCGGCTCCGGCTACGCCCGTACCAGCTGCGCAACTGCCGATTCGCAGCGTTGTCAATGCCGCCAGCAAGACTAAGAAGGACTGGGTAATTCCGCGCAAGACGTTCCTGGTCAAGTACGTGGAGACGGCAGTGTCACGTGATGAGCGTAACCCTAATGGACCGCTGCAAGCGGCGGGAATTCCGCTGAGTGCGGTTTTGGTGCTGCGCAATATTGCGCGCAATGTCAAGGATGATGAGGATAAGGAGCAGAGTCGCAAGGCGCTGCTGTTTTATGGATCGCTGAATGACTTGTTCCGGATCATGACTGAGAACCGGGCAATGGTGAGTTGTTTTTTTCCCGCTCAATTTCTTTCTGCTTCTCTGAAAGTTCGCAATGATAACTAACACTTTGCTCATTACAGGCACCGCACATCTCGACCCTGATTCACGCCATCTACGAGTAATCAGTCTATTATTTTCTTTGTTTTTCTTTTCACGTCGGAACTCTGGTTGTATTTCTTTTCTTTGTTTTCGTAATCACGCAATGTGGGAACCGGGCTTTGTTTGGGCTAAGCAAAGCAAGTCGCGGCTTTTTGACACTTTCAAAACGGGCCATTGATTATTTTTGGGGAAGGCGCACTTGGGTTTTCTTATTTTTTCTTCTTTTGTTCTTTGATTTTCCAGTACATCCATCTCTGGAAAAAGCCTTTCTTTTGGCTGGGTGTGTGGATTTTAATTGTACATTTCTTTTTGGTGCATTGTGTACGTTTCTCGCCAAATTCATGAAGAGCTTTAACAAGTACGCATGTATAGAATATACGTACATATGTACAGTATTGTACAGTACATGTGAATGCACAATATGTATATATCAGTAGCGTTTTGTACAAACGCATTCATTGTACAGGTACAGAAAAACGCACGTTTATCTGGTCCACCCTTTTTTCACATGTAATTTAACCATCTCTCTTTACGTACTGAGGCTCCATACACCATGTGCTTTTAGCCCCTCTCTTTCTGGAGAAAGCTGCCAAAAATCTGGGGGTTTCTGTATTTAGAAGTTTCACGATCCTCTAGCTTTCTTCCTATTTTAGTTCCTTTTTTTTTTTTTTTTTTTCCTTATTCCGCTAAGAAAAATAACCCAAAAAGGGGACTGAAAATCCTCTTTCGTCCTTTTGGTTTTTGCCACTACCCGCTTGTACATATGAGACAGAAGAGTAGCGATTATAGTGCCGTGAAACAACGTAAAAAGGTGACAAGAGGTGGCTGCTTCAATCGGCATCGTGCTCAAGGTACAAGGGCAAGGGAGGGCTGGGGTTAAAAGCAGAAAGATCGTGAGATTGACTACACGCACACCCCCTGGTCGGGATTTTGCCAGGAAAGTTAGACATACTACCAGTACATGTATGTATTGCACTTGTATGGTATATGTATGCATGCAAGTGTTTGGATACACACGAGTGGGGGATTATGAAGCGACTGGGGATTTGTTATAAGCCGAGTTCTGATGAAGTGACATAGTCGAGCTGTGGGTTGAGAATCATCACGCCAGAGAACAAGGGGCAAAGCATTGAGAAAAGAACAAACGCCCTGGTGATATTGCCGATTTCTCGACCTTCATATACTACTACTTACTAGTAAGTAATAGCACGGTCGGCACCGCCAGACCTTTGGACAGAGTCTCGACAAGTCATGGGATCAACTGAAAATACATACAGAGCATCGCATATGAGTTCCTAGTCGGACAACGGCGGGATAGCAGTGGCTGCACTTTCAATTCACAATGACCCTATTTGATTTTCTTGTGTGTGAGCTAACATCGGAACAATCTTCTAGGGAATAAGCTGTTTATAGCACCACGCTACACAAAAGTGAACTGTAGACATTGTTGTTTTCCCAAGGCCTTGGCGAGTTTCGCGGGTACAGCTGGGAATGGGAATAGTACGTTTTTTTCCCTTCTCGTCACACTATTCACGACACACCCAACAAGCAACACACTACGGAAATAGAAAATAGAAGAAAGATAAAGACTACACAAGAAAGTGGCTGCAGCAACAATAAAAACAAGCGAGAATGTACATGTAAATTTCTGGCTCGTCATATGACCCAATGATCTGCCAGTTGCGTTCAGCCAAAATGTATGGCGTGGGGATTGGATGGTATTTTTTTGTCTCCTGGACTGTGCAGCTCCCGCCGTCTCGGCAGCGGCAGCGCGAGAGCTCCAAAGATAAGTGAGAGGAAATGTACTTATTATGTCAACGCGGAATCCCCCCCCCCCCCCCCCCCCCCCCCCCCCCTCTTCCCAAAGAAAAAGAATGGCTGGCTTTTCAGGTTGTCAGATGTACGCAGTACGTGGGTAGTAAGGCATCGTTAGGAATGTATTACCAGCCTATGTGGCCCAATTCGGACACCCATTGGAGCTTTGTTTAAGTTGCAGCTTACTGGAATGCATCTCCACACTACCTTCGTTTCGTATGGGACTTGGAGTGTGCTGCATTCTTATTGTCGTCGTTCTAGAACATGATACTACACCATTGGATTACCATGCAAAGGACAAAAAAGAGGCTGTATAAGATTAAGGAGAGAAGAATCGGATTCATGTATGTATTTACCAGTACGTAGTACATACTGCGGACGTACAAGGCTTGGCAACTGGACCAGTACATAATACACCAGGAACATTAAACATATGAAAGTTGATTAGTACAAGAAAAAAGAAAAGAGAGAAAATTTCAGTTGTCCACATGACCAAGTGACTTGCCAGGGAAGCAATAAGAAACATGGGCTTTGTTTCCTGGTCTGTGGAACATCGAAAGCTTGCAAGAGCCCTTTGTTTTTCTTTTCAGATGTGGCAACAAACCGCAAGTTAAACTTGGGCTCAATTGTGGCCATTGTGTTGTATTTGTATTGTAGCATACTGGTATAGTGCAAATATTCTCCTCTCCACTTAGGACGTAGCGCATCAGGATGGCCGACTTTAATCTCTGTTTTTCTCTATCTCTATTCTCTTGTCTCCCCTTCACCGCCATCTGTTGAAGAAGCAAGAGTGGAACTTGCCCAGAGACCTTCTCTCTTACGATCCTATTCTTCGAAAACAATAGCGGCACCATGTCCGCCCCGTTTTCTGTAGATTCGTAATGACTTAGTATCAAGAAAACTTGAGCCGTATTACTTTTTACGAGCACCATGAGCGGTTTGAGGTTCGTGTTCACACAAGAAAATAAAAATATTGGAAAGAGTAGAGCTTTCTAAAAAAAGGGTATTACACACTTTTGTACTGTTGGTTTTGGAAGGAAAAAAAAAAGACTGTTCTCAGGAATCTGCTGTGCCGCAATCCAGCCGCTGCCGAACTTCCTTTACAACCTCTTTCTTTCTTTTGTTTTACTTGTATGTCAAAATTCTTGTTTTTGGCAGTCAATTTGCTATATGTACTGCGAAGTCTAGAAGGCATTTCCATCCCCCACATAAAACTCTGTAAAATGTTTTATCCTGTAGCTATAAAGAAAGAAAAAAAAAGAAACAAGAAGCCTTCTCAAGACAAGTATGTACATAGAAATGAGTCTTGCTTTCTCAGCCCAAAAAGAGAGGTCGTTTGTAAACGAAAGCGTGTCCTTCTCTTGTTTTCACAGTTTTATTACATGTGATTCGTGTCTTCATGAAATTGCGACAAGGAATGAGTAGTCACGGGTAGTGACGCTGAAAGAAATGTCCAGGCAAAGTAGCCCCGGAACATATTCGCAGCTTATATTTCGCAGTTGCTTTTGCTTTGGTGGGATACGCAGTTAAATAAGGAAACTTCGCCAATAGCTACAGTATTTTACTACGTGTACAAAAACGGGTAGCCATTGGCTCCAAAAGGGGTCGCTTTATCACAAAGTCTGTGCAGAGGCTCTTTTTCACCGCCAGATATGAGCCGTTTTATTTTATTTTGTTTTATTTTTTTTTTCACTTTTGACTAAGCTATACATCTATATACATATGTATGTATGTATATTTTTCTAAATATACTATATACTTATGTACATACAAGTATAAGTACATGCGTATAGTACTATATAGTACATATAGTACGGCTTACGGCTAGATATACATGTACACATATAAACAAAAAGAAATACATCGGGAAAGAATTCTTAGGTGGCATACTTCTACAATACTATGTATGTACCAGACAGCCAAGACAACGCAAGAAAAAGCCAAGTACCGCTACGTGGTTGTATCTGATGACACCACACCGTACAACCACAATTAGTAGTAACGCGTCATGTAATGCTTGACTATTGACTAATGAACATTTACAGCATACAAAGGCGTGTTGTTGTTGTGTTCCAGTTGCCTTCAAAGTGCTTTACCCCAATTTGTACCAGTAGATAGCTGGGACTCCTTATTTACATGCACCAGCCTCATGCGCGACGCCGTTGACTCACGGCACTTGCTCACATGACCATTTCGTTCCAGCCACCGGCGGAAGATTTTAACTTCTTTGTTGTCCGTATTTCAACAATGCGACGTTGGTTCCGGCCATCCAGGTAGCCATGTTATGTGAAAAGAAAAAACAATGAAATAAAATGCATCGAGTGTTACATAATAACTACGGCTGTGGTTCCCTCCCCGCAAGGAAAGAAACAAGTAAAACTTCATATCGCTTGACACGCATACCAAATCGCTTCTTTCCTAGATCTTTGCATCTCGCGCATCGTATAGAACTCAATTAACCCACTTGTTTCTCGTGATAAATGCTGCATTCTTTCCATTAACTGAAGGAATCGAAGAATGATGCGCTGTGAGTACGTTCCATAGTGTATAGAATTTTGTATAAAAGGTTGCCCATGTCTCTCTATATTGAAATCATTTTGCTCTCTCGATCCAGACTCAATCCAGATCATATATTTGCCTACAGCAAACTATTCAACTCCATAAACCAACTCTTTTTTTTTTCTCTTTCTTCAATAGATGTACAAGTAAGTGCTGTGATTTCGTCATTCGAACTTGTTTTCCGATCACATCTCTTCCGCCATGGTTACGCAAACTTTGTACGTCCAACTACGGCCTTGTTTGCCTTCCCCAATCCCATTTCCTCTTTTCGTCTGCCACATTGTCAGTGCATGTGGCGTTTGAAGAGAACAACAATGCCCCTCCCATTGATTGCAGCTGCCAAGTTGGCAATGTGAATCTCCGCGGAAACGACTACTAGTACTGAATATGGAGCGCCGCCACAGCCATGTTTTTTGAGCCGCTCTTTGACCAAGTATGGACGAGGAAACCCCGGCGGAGTTTGTGGTGCTGAGAATTTTGCCACGGCCATATGATTTGTATTTTGTGCGTCATGGTTGCCAGCAAATTTTTGGTCTCGCCTTTGCCGGAGCATCTTTGGAAATACGCTAAAATGCACTTGAACCATGAGAACTGGCAGCTGGCGTACAAACACAATAGCTGTTTTGTCTTTGGAACATGCCGATCCTGCCACAGCTGCTACCTGCTACTTGGTTGTGTAGTGCGATGTGGTGTACTAAAAACCTACCAAGAAAAAAGTAAGCTGGCCATCTGAGCTGTACTACGTATACGCATTTATATAAAGATGTGCCTCTCTGTCGCTCCTTTACCTTGTCAAGATTTTCACTCTCTTTACCTCTCCTTTACTTGGAATTCATCTTGATAATCCTTTTGCCACCAACCTCTTTTCAACTCCGCGCTTCTTCCATTAGTATTCGCTCTCTCCGACTTTTACAAGTTTTGCTTGCTTCTATTTGCCGGTTTGCCATCGTTAGTGAGGAGCCCGGTTACTTTTGGCGTGCCCTGATTTTCATTGTATCCATTTATCATCAAGTTGGCAGCTTGACGGCTTTTGATCGACTTTTTTGATCTTTTGACGTCGCTCGGCTATTGCCACACCCCACATTCTTGACTAAACACCCCCTGCCGACCGCCCAACTATCAGCAAATCCTCTAAGCTGCATCCTTTGTATGTTTTGTCTGTGTTGTTGCTGTTTGTCTACTGCTTTCATGTCTGTCCACGCCCCCGTCCCGCAGCCTAGGCCCAGTTTTACTGGTGCTAAATCCCGGTCTCAATTGCCCCTGGGATCTGGCCTAGAGGGTTGCTATCCACATCCCACTTCAGATGGCTATTGTTAGAAGACAAGGCGGTGGTTTTAGCTTTAGGCCTCAAAAAAGAAGCTCCCACTACTGCCAAGTTTGGTCTCTCAGTAACCAAAGGCGGCGAAAACAGGGAGAAAACATTCGCAGTCTCCGTTTGTTTTCTCTATAGCCTTCTAAATAAGTTGTTAATGTGTCTTGTTCTATTTCCCTCCCCTCACTTGCAAGCACGCCCCCCAAAAAGTCCCTCAGCCATTACAGTCCAAAGCCTAAAAGAGACACTATACCGGCTGGGTATAAATCTAGCCCATTTCCATCTTTTGGCCCTTTACCTTTTTGTTTTCTTTTCTTTTCTTGTTCCTGCTCTTCATCCTCGATCTCTCCTATTTTTCTTTCTTCAGCTCTTTTTGACGGTGCCTCTTTTCCCCTACTAACACCTTTGTTACCCTATCAGTACAATGGCTTCTCGGATTGTTCCCACCAACCTGGCCCGTCTGGCTATCCGCACTGCTCGCCCTTCTGTGCAGACTTTTGCCGCCCCTGCTGGTGCTCGTGCTTTCTCTGCTGGTAAGACTTATGGCCTAAAAGCTACTGGCGTCAAGCAAGAGACCATTCGGGAGAAAGAGGTTCCGGTGTCGGTCTATGCCCCCAACTCTAAGGGCAACACTGCCCCTTCATCTGACCACTTCACGATTCCCGTGAAGGCCACTGGCGCCCCCACTGGTACCCCGACACCCCCGGTTGAGGACGAGTCTGTGACTCCTCTGTCCCAGGAGCAATACGATGCTCTTCCTAAGACGATGAAGTCCATGTCACTCATGGGAAAGGTGGTCATCGTGACTGGGTAGGTTAAGACTGATTGGTTGTGTATTTGATTGTTTACTAATGACATCATAGTGGTGCTCGTGGTCTTGGTAACAGCATGGCTCGTGCCTGTGCTGAAGCTGGCGCTCGCGCCATTATCCTCTTTGACGCGAACCAGGAGCTTGGTGACCAGGCTGCTGAGGAGCTCCACAACAAAACCTCTCTGCCTGTGACCTTCTTCAAGGTTGACGTTCGTGATGGTGCTGCGATCAACGCTGCTGTTGATGCTGTCGTTGAGAAGTTCGGTGCTCCGGATGTGCTGGTAAACTCGGCCGGTATTGCTGAGTAATTTCCCCCAAATCTCTAAAGAAATACTTCCAAATGCTAACCACGACAATAGCTCCAACATCAAGGCGGAGACTTATGATCCTGCCATGTTCCGCCGGTTGATTGACATTAACCTTAACGGTTCTTTCTTGATGTCTCAGTCGGTTGGCCGCGCCATGATGGCTGCTGGTAAGCCTGGAAGCATTGTTCTGGTTGCTTCCATGTCAGGTACCGTTGTCAACTACCCCCAGGAGCAGTGCTGCTACAACGCGTCCAAGGCTGGTGTCGTGCAACTTGGCAAGTCTCTGGCTGCCGAGTGGGCGAAGCACAACATTCGTGTCAACTGCATTAGCCCTGGTTACATGGACACGGCCCTCAACCGTGTTCCTGCCCTTGACGCGCAGAAGAAGATTTGGAAGAGCCTGACTCCCCAGGCTCGCCTTGGTGCTGTGGATGACCTGAACGGTCTCTGCGTGTTCCTTGCCTCGGACTCGTCTAGCTTCATGACAGGTTCGAACGTGCTGATTGACGGTGGTTACACTTGCTACTAAGTACGTGTTGTCACTGTCGGACAGTTGATCAGTTCTGGACTTTCAGCGTGTTCCGTCCAGTTTCGAAAACATCATTTTTTGCCACATTTGTTTCTTGAAACCCAGAGTTGCGTGATAGCGATATCTGGTTTGCTTTTTTTTTCCTGCTCTCAGTTGAGCCTGTTCATTTTTTGTCATTTCTTTTTATATCTTACGACATGCGTTTGTGGAATTTATGGGTTGATTGCTCTATGATGAAGGAGCCGGTTCAATGGGGTTTTGTTATTATTAATGATGCACGTCATTGTTTTGGGCCAATACATAAAATTTAGACTTCATTCATTGGAATGTGTTTTAGGGCATGTGAGAGTTGCTTGGGTGTATTTAGTTGAAGAGAAGTGGAGATGGTGTAGATGTTCAAGACGCATGACATACGCCGAGCTGAATGTCGAGTTGCTTGCGCAGTAAACAAGGTTTATACTGTGTGGTCGTATGGGAATACTCGTGCCCGCCCCACTTATCCTCCCTGGTAAGATGGTGCTAACCACCAAGACCGTTAATTCACCAAGTTCGT
>CM069896.1:2586005-2597040 GCA_036034705.1 Thielaviopsis punctulata
GTCACTTTTTTATATACCATATCCAAACCTGTACTGACGGTCAAGATGCCATCGCACTGTAGTCTGGTTGCTTGGTAGTTGTTTCGGACCTTCTCTCGGCTACTTAGAGAGGTAATTTCGCTGATATGCTGCTTCAAAAGCACGTTTTCCGCCAGAAGACTCTGACTACTTATGAGCAGTTTCTGCATACTATGCAATATGGGAGGTACTGGTGATTGGTTAATGATACTATTAGAGATATCATTAACCAGATATGTAACTTGTCGTATAGTCGAGGGGGTTTCGACGGTTCGTAGAGCCAATGTTGGTGTTGAAAATGACTTCAGCTCCGGCTCCGGCTCCGGCTCTGGCGTTTGAAACCTCTGCTTTTTCTGCAAGTCTTGCACAATAATCATTGGATTATATGGCCATATACTACACTTCTGAAATTCTGACTCAATAATGCTTGGCTTTAAAGTTTCAGACCGTACAGAAGATATATGTTACCAAGAAATGAGGATCACGGTTTTGCTTTAGCTGCTCTTTGGTGAGCAAGAGAGAATTTTCAGCTTCTTGGAGGATATGAAGCCCAATAGACATGAAATTGTTTAGATAAATGACTAAAGCAGCTTCTTCATCATCGTTGAGTCGTTTATTATGGCCGCCATGTGGTTTTTTGGTCGATGGTAGATGTCGGGCCCGGGAAATTTGGTCACGTAGAGTTTGAAGTGGCACATTGTAATCGATAGATAAAGAGCGAAGTGAAGTATGCATACCAGAATGATATGCTTCCAAAGCATCTTTAAGTGATTTGGCACGTAGAACGTGTTTTGTATCATCCATAATGATGGTTTTTATCGAGATATCGCGTGAAGAAGAAGAAGGGTAGTAGTAATTTACACGAAATTAACGAACTTAACGGTCTTGGTGGTTAGCACCATCTTACCAGGGAGGATAAGTGGGGCGGGCACGAGTAGTTGGGATTATTACACACGAATTTTGAAGGAAAAGAGGTGGAGTGAAAGCATCGAATTTGTATAAAATACACAATGCCCTAGCTAAGTCAACAGAGTGATATAAATTGGCTCATTTTTATTTTATTTGCCCATAAACACCCGCAATCCCAAATCAAGAAAAAATACAAAAAATAAACCCATCATGATGTTTTTACAACAATACCCAAAAATCCAACAGAAACAAAAATAGTACAAACCCAGCTTCAAACCCTTCTCAAGATCAAGGGGTTGGGGGCGGTGCTGCGTGCATTAAAAAAACAAAGAGGAAGCCCCGCCTAGTCGCGGTCCAGACCCTCCTCGACAGCAGCCAGAATCAAGTCGCGGGCCTTCTCAACACCCGAAGCAGAACCAACAATCTCAATCGACTGGTCCTCAGCGTTGGGCTGGGGAACAGTAATCTTGCAGTTGCTCTGGCTGCGAATAGCCTTGACCTTGGAACCACTAGGACCAATGATGAAACGGTAGTTCTTGGTGTCAGGCAGCGTCATAAAGGCAGTAACGGTGTTGCCCTTGGACTGCGCCAGAGCATTCTGTATGGCTTTCTTGGCCTTTTCAATGTTCTCGGGAGAGCCGCGCAGGACCCAGGGGATCTCGCCGGTCTCGGTAGACTCAGTCTGGACAGTGATCCAGGTGTGAGCATTGGCAGTGCTGTCAGCGTCATCAGTAATAAGCGGCAGAGCACCACCAGACTGGCGAGTAACCTCGGGCTTGACAGGAATTTCATGGCCGGCGTGATCGACGCGAACATTGAAGTCGTTGCGCAGACGGCGGAAGAACTGGCCGTTGTTGGAGATGGCGTGGTGCTGGTTGCGGGGAATCTGGATAGTCTCGCCCTCTTGCTCCTTGACCAGAGCGGCAATGTGGGCCTTGGCCTCCTCGACATTCTCAGGGCGACCAGTAATCTTAACGGCAGTCTTGCCATCGCCCTGACGGGGAATGTCAAGAGTAACCGAGAACTTGGATTCAATACCGCGCTTAACGTCACCGCCGCGGCCAATAAGCGAACGGTGCTGGTCAATGGGGACGTCAATAACGTCGTTAACCTGAGCATCCCATTCAGTAATCTTAGCGGTAATGGCGGCAATCAGCTTCTCAACCACATCGGTACGACCCTCCAGCTTGATGGTGTTCCCATCGGCCTCCTGCTTGGGGAACTGGATGGTGCGAGCTAGATCACGGCGCTCAATAGAGCCACCAGCCTCATGAACAAGGTCACGGATACCGAGGCCACCGGCGCCAATCAGAGCCTTATGGTGTTTCCGGTCAACATCCAGAGTCTTGACAATAGTGTCCTCGAAGACAGCACGCTGCTCCTTGAGGAGCTTCTCGGCAGCCTGGACCTGAGCCTTGGTACCCTTGATCTGAATCTCAACATCCTCGGTGTCACGGTTTCCAGGAATGTCGATTCTAGCACCAGTGGTCTGACGCAGCTGGTCAAGAGCAGCACCACCCTGACCAATGATAGAGGGCACCTGCTTCTGCTTAACTACAACGGTTGAGACAAACGAGTTCTCCTTGAGGTACTGGAAGAGAGAGAAGATCTCATCACGGGCCTCATCAGCGCCCTTCTTGGGACCACGAATAATGACCTCATCAGCACCCTGCTGGCGGTGAGGCTTACTGTCGTCGTTGGAGCCGTCGTCGCTGTCGCTATCTGAGGTTGAAGCCTTAGCAACACGGGGGAAGAAAATTAAAACCTTGTAACGAGTTTGCAGGCGGTTAATGGTGGAACCCTGAGCACCAATGAGCTCACGGTGAAACTTGGGATCAATCTTGAGCACGTGAGTAGTCTCATCAGCCAGGGTACGAGCCAGAGACATGATGTGAGACTTGGCAGCCTCGGCCTTGGCCTTGGGGCCCTTCAGTTCAACTTGACCATCCTGAACCTGAATCTCAACGTCAAAGCGGTCGCGAAGCTCCCGAATATTAGAACCACCCTTTCCGATCAGGTGGTTGGCAAACTTCTGGGGGAAGTCAAATGACAGCGTGAAGCCACGCTCAAGGTCGTCCTTGGTCTCCTGCTCGATAAACTTCTCAATTTTGGAGCTCATAGAGGCGACAGTGCTAGCGGGACCACGAAGAGTGACACGAAGACCAGCTGAAGAAACGCGGACAGGGAAAGTATCCTCGGGGACCTTCTCCTGCTCTTTCTTGATGAAGCGACGGAGACGTTCGTGGAACTTGAGAGGGATCTCCATAGCTACAGTGCTGATAGCCTCCTGCTTTGATATGAGATCCATGATGTAAGCGTGGGCCAGGTTCAGAGCAGTCTTGAACTCAGCCTCCTCAGCCGCAGTAGGAACAGTGCGAGGAGCCTGGAAGGGAACCTCAACTGGGCTCTTCGACTCGAAGACCAGAACAACAGGCTCCTTCTTCTCGGCAGGCTCGGGAACAACCATGTGAACACCATACTCCTCACGAATACGGCTGCTCACATTCTTGCGCAGGTGGTTGTGGAAGAAGGGGTCCACAGTCAGAGTGCGCATTCTACTGGGAGGGTGGCTGCCCATGATGCTAGTAACCTCACTGCGAGCCGGAATGATGTTCTGGGGGTTGCTGATGTACAGCTGCCACGGCATAGCACCGTGGTCCGACAGAGGAGCGTCAATATACGCATCGTATAGTCTCTGGATTCTCTCAATCTCTTTCTTCTGCTTCAGGTAGCGAGTCACATTGCGGGCGTGGATAGCAGCGTTGGGAGCATTGCGGTGGATACGAGTAATATCGATGGTAGAACACTGGACGTTCATAGCAAGCTCCTCAAACTTACGCGTAGCCTCGTCAAGGGCATGAGCAGGGCCAATGATGGTGACAATATCGTCATCATCGGCAGATGATGGAAGGACCGAGCAGTTGGTCTCGGCAAAGAAGTCCTCCAGAGAAACACCACGGCCGCCAAAGATGAACAGCTGGCGGCCACGCTCAATGGGGCACTGGTGTAGCTTCAGCTGCTGGCGAAGCTCGGCAGCACGCTTTTCAATAGCAGCCTTGGCCTGAAGAACTGAGGCGCGATCACCGACCAGGACAATAGGAGCCTCCTCAGGAGCAGCGTCAAAGTTGTCTGTTGCAGACAGAGCAGCAGAGCTCAGAGAAGGCACGCGGATCTGGATGCCGTGAGCCTTCTCCAGAGCTTCAGCATGAGAGTTGTTGGGACCCGCAATGAAGGGGTAGAACTGAGCAGGAATACCGCGGACCTTAGTGCTAGAGTTGGCGCCGCGCTCCTTGACAATCTTCAGGATTTCACTCTGGGCAAGAGCAGCAGAGACAGTGTTGCCCTCAATTGTAACATTGATTTCAGCATCTTCTTCATTGCTGAAAGTAGGGACCTCGCTGGCCTTTGGGAACGTGATGCGGGCACCAGTCTTTTCCTCAAGGGCCTTGATGGTGGAACCCTGTCTGCCGATGATGAATGCACGAACGGCCTGGGGAATGGGAATGGTCACCGTTTTCTAAATGACGTTAGCTTCAGAGTCGATTCAGTATGGATAGAAAAGCTGCATACCTTGGTGCCAATCTGCTCCACCAGGTCCTTCAAGGCCTGCTGAGCCACGTCCTGAGGACCGGTGGCGTCAAAACGAACCTTTCCACCAGCCATGGTCGACATGGTAATGTTGGCGCGGGACTTGCGATTGATGTCCTTGATGACATCGGGAATCGGGCGACGGAGCTTGTCGCGAGGCATAAGCTCCTGGGGCTGAACGGTGATAGACTCAACCTTGCGTCCAGGGATAGTAACTGAAGGCACAGCGGGACGCGAGGGAATGGCGGGGCCGTTCTCGCCAGCAGCTGACTTAAGACCACTGCCCCAAGAAGGGGGGGCAACGTTCTTAGAAGCGCCGGCACCAAGCTCAGGGAAGGCCTCCTTAGAGCCCAGGTCAATGGGCTTCTTAGTCGGCTTGACAGTAGGAAGATCCTCGTCAACAGCGTCCTCGACCGTGACAGCGTGAGCAGCCTCGTGGTGCTGCTTCATGAGGTCAGCAGCAGAGGGCTCGGCGTTGTGAGCATCGGTAACAACGGGAGACGACATTTTTTTTCGGATCGTGTAGTCGAAAAAGATTACACGAGACAGGTGTTCAAATGGGCTAAACCAAGACGGAAGCAGAGGGACTCGAGGAATGGGGGGGTATTAAAAAACCCCGCTGCAGGAAAAAAATAATATTAGCTAATGATCAGACAGAAGGTTCACAGGGTTGTAGGGCAAGAAGGTTTGGTGTGTTGAATTAATCAACTTGGCACCTGCTACTTTTACAGATGAAAAGCGAATGATTGACACATGAAATCAAACAGTTGACACATCCAACACAAATGGACAATAATGTACATAGTGGTGGATTACAGGATTGGTGTCAAGCAAAGAAAAGACAGCCGCAGCAAAAAGTAAAGTAGCCGAGATGACAGACACCAGTGGGGGCAATTAAGTCCTTGTAGTGATGAATGCAGCGAAAAAATAAAAACTAAAAAAACAAAATGCCATGATTCAACTAAGAATCACAAGCCAAAGCTTGAGCGCGTCTTGTCTTGTATGGCGGGCGGCATTGCAGGGCGGATAAGATGAAGGACGTCGATAGATTTGCACTTACCGGTCGCAACTTTATGGAAATGTATGGCGATGAATTTGTTTGTTGTAAAACGAGTTGCCTCACAGCAAACAAAGATTTTGAGCAAAGCAAAAAGGCGAGATCAAAGGAAAAGGTGATTCTGGAACAAAAGGAAAAGAGAAAGGGAAAGGAAAAGAGAAGTGGGCTGAATAAATAGTCCCAGTATGAAGAGAACACCTAAATATTTAGCTAGAGCAATTGCCAACTTTTAATACGGTGATGTGGAGCTTTGAGGGAAGGGACAGGGGTAGCTGTTAAGTTTAAAGTTGGCAAGTTCAAACAACTACGTAGTATGTACTGGTATACAAGTAAGTATTAGACCAAGATTCAGCAATGATTTGTTTTATTTATTTTTGAAGAAAAAAATAGGCAAAAGAAGAAGAAACAAACCCTTCGGAAAATTCAGATGCGGAAGCTTTGAAGCCGAGTTCAATCGTGGCTTACATACAAGTTCCCGAAAAGGAAAACGCATTTGTGGAGCTAACTACCCTAAGCTGGTCAGCTGTTCGAGAACAACGCGACCGAGTAAGGGTTAGCTTCCGTGGCAAAAGAAATGGGGTCTCGGCAGACCCACAAAATTCCGCTTAACGCGAAGTCGCGTCTTGACCCTAGATTTAGCATCAATTTGTGGTCATAATTTGACTTGACTTCAAATAATGTACAACACATTTCCAGAGTTTCATCGGCACCGGTGTCTAACCCATCTTTTTTTTTTTGAATCAAGCATATGGCTTCTTGCACTATATGAGCGTCTTTCCAATTGAATTGCTTCGTTTAGCAGCCTGGACTCCAAAGTCCAGAATCGTTACGTCATAATTCCTAGACTTCAATTTATTCATCATGGCTAGCATAAAAGCCATTGACAGTGGAACGGCATGTACCACTAAACATGCTCTCTATTTTAATGTGTTATATTAACCATTTTCATAGATTCACAAAATTCAATCTGGTCAGGTCATTGTGGATCTATGTTCAGTAGTAAAGGAGTTGATTGAAAATAGTGTTGATGCCGGCGCCACCAGCATTGGTATGTTTTAAACGCCTACCGGATTGAGCATGTACTAACAGCCAACTAGATGTTCGTTTCAAGAATCAGGGCCTTGATTCCATTGAAGTTCAAGACAATGGGTCTGGTATCAGTCCTGAAAACTATGCCGGTGTGGGCTTGAAGCATCATACTTCGAAGCTATCAAGTTATGAAGATCTCGCCAACATTCAGACCTTTGGCTTCCGTGGTGAAGCTGTTTCATCTCTATGCGCCCTTAGCAACGTCTCTGTCATCACCTGCCAGGCCAGCCAAGTCCCAAAAGGCACAAAGCTTCAATTCAACCAGTCTGGCGCTTTGAAGGATACGTCAGTGATAGCAGCACAAAAGGGCACTACTGTGATTGTGGAAAACATATTTTACAATCTGCCTGTTAGACGCAAGGAACTTGAGCGAAACATCAAGAGAGAGTGGAACAAGCTAATCTCGCTGCTCAATCAATACGCCTGCATCCAAGCAAACCTCAAGTTTACTGTTTCTCAACAGCCAAACAAGGGCAAGCGAGTCGTTTTGTTTTCGACAAAGGGCAACTCTACCATCAAGGACAACATCATCAATGTCTTTGGAGCCAAGACAATGGCGAATTTGGTCACCCTGGATCTCGTCCTGGAGCTAAAGCCGACGACTTCCAGTCTGGTCACGGGGGTCACCTATCAGAAGTCTACAAACGAGGTTCACATCAAAGGACATGTGTCCAAGCCTGTAAATGGCGAGGGCAGACAAACGCCAGATCGTCAAATGTTCTACGTCAACGGCCGGCCATGCGGACTTCCACAATTTGCCAAGGTCTTCAACGAAGTCTACCGCTCCTTTAACTCATCTCAGTCACCATTCATCCTAGCTGATTTGCAGATGGAGACGCATCTTTACGACGTCAATGTCAGCCCTGACAAGCGCACAATTCTTTTGCATGATCAGGGATCGATGTTGGAAAAGCTCAAGGAAACTCTTACGGAGCTGTTTAACCAGCAGGACTATACGGTCCCTGTCGCTCAGCTCTGGTCGGGCAAAAAGTCGTTCTCCAGTGGTAGCAAGACTACTTCGCCCATGTCTTTGGGCTTCAGTTCTCCTCTGGTTGCGAAGAGCTCACGTGTCTTGTCCCCAAATATTGACACACCAAGTCGGATACCTTCATCTCTGCGCAGCATTTCCAACATTGAATCTAGCACAGTTATGGCCCAAGATTATAAGGAATCTTCACCGGTGGCAAACAACCGCCCTTTACGCTCTGTCAGCCAGGGAACTGGTGACGGCTCTTTTTCTTCGAGGTTCCAACTCAATACTTCCGATGTATCAAAGCCACACAATGGTACTGCAAACTTTGTTTCTGCCGGTACTGTTTTCCAGAAACAGGAACAGCAACAACAAAGAAAAGAAGAAGCCAGAGCAGAATCATCAGACTCAGAAATTGAACAGGTTATTCACGATCCAAACGTTCCCCGAGCTGTCCGTGATTTCCACGCCCTTCTTGCTCACCAAACCAAAAAGAGTCGTAAGCAGACTGAGTCGAAACCGCACGACAGTGATGACGAAATGTTTGTGCAGCAAGAGCCAGAGTCTGAAGGATATGGGCCTTCTGTGGCTTCAAAGCCACAGCCAGGATTTGTGTCTCGGACTTTTAAACGGCCAAACGATGTTGCTATCATCAGCATTGGCGACAGTACGGTCACAAGAAACATTGGCTCTTCTACAAACAAAACGAAATCAGGCGGATCACGGGGTGGAAGAAGCGGATCTTCGAGGCTTGTTTCTCAGGCCAGTAGTACGCCGAGTTTTGGAGGAAGATTGGCTCAAATGTTTGCAGCTCAGGCAGCAAGGAATTCTGAAGAAGGTCATGGAGATGAGGGGGAGGAGGAGGGGGAGGATGGGGAGGTGGAGGAGGGGGATGAGGAAGAAGAAGATGGAGACGTTGAAATGGGCAGTCCGGCTTTAAGAGGCATCAGAAGAAAACGAACGTTTAGTGACGCTGAGGAGACGCTGGAGCTTGATGCTGATGGTGATGTCGGTATTCGAGATGCAGCACCAGCGGAGTCACATCTAGACGAAACAACCGGGCCACATGCAGAAGAACCCCCTGAAGCTCAGCCAAACGCTGTCACGGAAACCGTCTCTACCATGAAACCCTTGAAAAGACCAGTAAAAAGAGGTCTTACTGTCTCCCTGCTCCAACGAGTCAGAACCTCTGAAGACGCGATCAAAGCTTCCATTTTTGCTCTCCAGTCAGCCCTTGCTCCGATCCAACCAGCCACTGAAGACTTGGATCCCGACGTCGATGCCAACGCTGACAATCTGGAATCTGACGACGCTGAAGAAAAGCTTTCTCTGACTATTTCCAAGGGTGATTTTGGCTACATGAAGATTGTCGGGCAGTTCAATCTGGGCTTTATTCTTGCTGTGCGCCCCGCTATAAACCCCGACGCCAAATCTTCTTCCAGTAGTGATGTTCGAAATGATGAGCTCTTCATCATTGACCAGCACGCCACTGACGAAAAGTACAACTTTGAGCGTCTCCAGGCCACGACTATAGTACAGTCGCAGCGCCTGGTAAATCCTAAGACTCTTGACTTGACGGCCCTTGAAGAAGAAATCGTACTTGAGAACCAGTCTGCCCTGGAAGCCAATGGCTTTGTCGTCTCTATCGATACCTCTGGCAATGTTCCCGTTGGCTCACGGTGTCAACTCCTTGCTCTTCCGCTCAGCCGCGAGACAACATTTACTCTTAGCGATCTGGAAGAGCTCATTTCCCTTTTGGGCGACAGCCAGACGTCGCTCCCAAGCGAACTCAAGCTCTCTTCTTTTGCCGCTCCGTCAGCCTCTTTTTGCGAGGCGACCAAGAAACTGACGGCACTCCCGCGGCCTTCCAAGGTGCGCAAGATGTTTGCAATGCGGGCTTGCCGCAGTAGTGTCATGATTGGGCGGGCGTTGACACAGGGGAAAATGGAAACTCTGGTTCGCCATATGGGTGAACTGGATAAGCCGTGGAACTGTCCACACGGGAGACCGACAATGCGGCATTTGTGTAGTTTGGCGGCGTGGGAGCAAAGAGGATGGAAGGAGACGATGGGTTCGGGGCAGATTGGAATGGAGAGGGGCAGTTGGGCTGAATACCTAAAGGAGTAGAGTATGTATATACATAATTATGTACCATATATACGTATGTATGTATTTGATTGATTGATTGATTTTACACCTGGGGATATGCCTCAAGCGGGCTAATAAGGTGCCAGATTGGTTACTGGACTATTCTATATAACAAAAACCCCCTACTGGTCGACCCTGAACATGTAGGCAGCGGGGTGCCGCAGCACCTCCAGACTTGCGCCTGTGAGCTGCCCTCGGCGCAGGGGTAGAATCGGATTCATAATCAAGAAAAAAAAAGCAGTTCTCCCACTTTTCATAAACAACATCCCCAAAGACAAGAAAAGAAAACAAGAAAAACAAGGCATACAATGAAGAAAGAAAAAAACGCGGAAGAAGAGAAAGGAGAGAAGAAAAGAAGAGAAAAGGACAAAAATCCCCGGCCCTTGTAGATCCCAGAAAGGTCCATCCCCACTGCGCGTAGCACAGGCGTAGAGAGACGTGGAAAGGAAGAGGAGAGGAAACAGAAAACAAATCGAGAACCAACGCACGGCTGTTAGAACTCGGGCTCCAGAATCAAGAACAGAAGGTGAAAAGAAAGAAAGGAGAGGGGAAGAGGGTGCCATCCCTATTCGGCTCCTTCTCGGGGGGTGCGCCTCCCATCATGTCTGCTCCAGTTAGCTGAGACCACTTTGAGTAGATAGGTGCATGACTTGTTGGAGCGCAGTAGCTTTCTCACAAAGCGTTCCCGCAGTATCTTCTTGTTTCTCTCACATGTCCAAGGGTGCGTCGGGGTCTTCAGCTCAGCGCACCACTGACAGGTCCTTACAGCATCGTCATGTTGGAAACGGTCGTGGTACTCGGCGAAATCACCATGTCCCGACCTAGCCGCTAGCAGCCTACCGACCAAGGCCCTGCCGTACTCCCCTAGCCAGCCTGTATTCCAAGGCTTCCCCTGGGTTCCGGCTAGTTCAGCTCTCGGGGCCTCTCTACCATAATCGGCCGCGTAGACAGGATAATAAAGACTCAATCAATCAACCATAATCTACCAGCAGCGTGTTTTTCCTTCATCTACTCGCCGCAGCCCATGACATGTATGTCTCGCCTACCAACAAGGTCCTAGACTTGCACCCTTCCTTGGCCAGTGCGTCCGCGGCCTCGTTACCTGGCACGCCTTGGTGCCCGGGAACCCAGACCACTTCCGCCCTGCTCCTGCCGGGGGAGGTCTTGTCCCATGCTTGTAGTAGTGACTTGGCAATGTCGATGTATTTCTGTGAGGAGCCATTCTTCCTGTGGGTGCCTGAGATTCTGCTGGCAAC
>CM069896.1:2608653-2631321 GCA_036034705.1 Thielaviopsis punctulata
TTTTTTTTTTTTTTTTTTTGCTTACGATTAAATAGATGGTCCCGGCACATACTGCTAGGCTGTGGCGTGTGAGACGTGACATCGTAGTGTAGGCTCGCCTACGCCACTCGGTAAAATTTCGGCGCCGTTTGCTCCCTAGTGCGAGGTAAGGTAGACTAGATACTGTACTATATACTAAAACCCAACAATCTAACCCATGTAATGAGATCATCGGCACATGTTTCGTGATCCTTTACTGCTACTTTCTTACCGATAACCCAAAAATGGCCTTCGTGAGCTACAATTTAACATGCTGTATTAATTCATGATCGCCCTGTTATCATTTTCTTGTTATACCTAAAGATACCAACACTCATTTGCCTGTGTATCTAAGCAATAATGTGCTTGTTATCCCGTGAGCGGTGTGCTCCATGAAACCGATGACGTGGCGACCAGGCTGAAAACTCTGTCTTGCTGCCGGGAACGCGAGATAGGGGCTTTTTTTTTTCTTTTCTATGTATGTATATTAACAATGCAGCATCCTATTTAGGCCTAGCCACCAGGCTGAAGGATCAGAAGATTCCGTGTGATGAACCGCTACATACCAGTGCGTACACCGTATACAAGTAACGTACAAGTACGTACTTTGTACACTTATCATAGCCGACTCAAACTCACACTCGCCAGCATTCACTTCTCACAGCTTTTTTCATATCGTTAGAGCTACCCTCAATTTTATGTCAGTCAGTCAACTACTAATGCATAATTACAAAAAGTGACAGTACTACTTAAACACAGCCATATCTCCCACCCCCCA
This sequence comes from Thielaviopsis punctulata, assembly GCA_036034705.1. Taxonomy (NCBI): domain Eukaryota; kingdom Fungi; phylum Ascomycota; class Sordariomycetes; order Microascales; family Ceratocystidaceae; genus Thielaviopsis; species Thielaviopsis punctulata. The sequence continues at coordinate 2,609,450 of CM069896.1, forward strand.
CTACATCGAAAGGATGACTGCATCTGCAACGATGCAGGCTCATGAACACTGCGGGGGCTTTACAACTACTATGCACATAGATGTTAGATGTGTATGTAATACATAGTACTACATAGCATCTCTATGTAGGAATTTCCTCAGATGCCCAACTGTTATTTTTTGAAATGCCGCCAGTCAGACAGACTTTAGCAGTGCGTCGATGTGTCTGCTCAGACCAGGTATATCGAACACTTGAGTCCCAGAAGCCGGCTATCCCAGAAACTAGCTTTTATACCACACCTCTACTCCAAAAAGTATTTTCATTCTCGGTTCCTCTCTCTCTTGACAGTTGAGTTCCTCGCATTGTTTCAGTCACTTCTTGCATCTCGCTCAACTCAGGATACGTCCTGGCATTTTCATTTTGCCATTATCAACACCATATTCATACTCATTCTCAACCAGTGAAACCGAAACCTCTCCGCATGTTGAAATGAGATACAACCATGCCCCAGCAGTCTCTTCCAGGCAAACCATCACCTCACCTACCCCTATCTCTCCCAACCCCTCTTTCTCCTCCCTTGAAACCGAGAAACAACACGCTTGTGAAGAAAGCCATTCAGAAACGCGGCTTTGTACGTTTTGCCGGAAATGGCTTACCCATCAGTTGCTTGATGACGACATCCCTATTCCTCATCTCCCTCCCAAGCCAGAATCTATGATAGGCAGCATGTCGCAATTACTCACCGTGTTCTCATGCAAGGGATGTCTGTTTCTTCAGAACGCCATCAAGAAGAAGCTTGAGATGGAGCGCTACAGCCTTTTTGATGTCGATATGGCCTACTTGTACGGCCCTTACACTTTTTCGGCCCTAAAGGCCAAACTCACGAAACCAAGACAAACAGACGCTCTAATGCCAACGACCGCCCATGTTATGGAGCCATGTACAATAAATGGAAGCGTCTACCGCCGTCTACGTGCTGCCATGGAAATAATGGTGACATTGAGCAACAATCGTGGCCAAGTGATCTTCATGGTACAGTTTGAAGCTTTCCTCAAGAACTACAAGACTCTACACTCGATAAATCACTGGTTGAAACCACGGTTTGATATCGCCATGATAAAGAACTGGCTCGATATCTGTGCCTCGCAAAGCCACATCGAAAGCACTTACTACTTTGGTAAATCACAGAACCATTCAGTGCCGCTAAATACCCCATTCTAATTCTCTTTTACCAGACGGTTTCACGCACAACTTCCGATTGATGGACTTGGAAGACATGTGCATTGTCCGTGGCTTCCCAGAACACGATCTCAAGTATGTTGCTCTAAGCTACATGTGGCCTATCTCTCCCACTTCTTGTCCCTGGGGCTCACTTGACAAGTTGGTGGAGTCAAACGTCGCTCTCTTGGAACAAAAGGGGTCACTCTGTAACGTCGAAATTCCCGTCATTAGAGACAGCATTAATCTTTGCAAGTCATTGAATGTCCGATATCTCTGGGTTGATCGGTTCTGCATTATTCAGGACAACGCAGATGACATGAAGGATCAATTGCTCACTATGAACAAGATCTACACTTTGGCTCATTTCACTCTCATCTGTGCTCTTAACTCTCGAGATCCCCCCGGCATTCCCGGATTTTGGCGGGATCGCACCAACCAAAGCGTAATGGTCTCACACAATGGGCTTATTCTCGGCAACCCTGACAGTCTCACCATCATGGATAACTTTGTGGACGCTACTCGCTGGAGCAGTCGCGGGTGGACCTTTCAAGAACATCAACTTTCACAGCGCCGCCTTTTCATTACTGACTCACAAACCTTTTTTGAATGTTTGTGTGGGTGCGCGCAGGAAATCAGCACATGGTCTACTGATTTTGATCGCGACTATGACGATATGTGCATGCTCCTCTACTCATGTGAATCTGCGAGAGAGGCTCTGGAGAGGGTTCGTCGGGAGGGTAAATCGTATGTTGATGTTATCAAGAACTCACCAGTTCTTCGCCAGTGCACATCACATCTTTTACATGCTTCTCATTGCAAGCCACTTCTTACGACTTCAACTTTTGCCCTTGGCTCTGAGGCATCAAAGATGAACTCCAACCACGTCATTCAAACACAGTCCTCTAGATCCGATACCAATCTAGACCTCACATTCGACAATAACTCGCTGCTACCCGGGGGAACCCTCAAGGACACCACTGGAGCCCTTGAACTGGTTCGAGAAAGAAGCTCTTCATCAAATCGGCACGAAAAAATTCTCAAGCGCTTCTACCAGCATCGCGATCTCTCCTTTTATGATTATGCGGATGCTGTTCAGGCTTATAGCCGACGACGGCTAACCAAGACTTCGGACAACATCTCTGCATTTTCCGGTGTGCTGGCGCGCTTTCATGCTTCATCTCAGGTTTCGCAAAGCATATACCACGGAATACTCGAGAAATTCTTTGTCAAATCTCTCTTTTGGAGGCGATCTGCTGGGGCTGCCTATACCAGAGTGCCCCGTGATCCCGCCGACATTCCATCGTGGTCCTGGGCCCGCCGTCTTGAACCCATCGAATTTGTGTGTACGGAGAGGAGCAATATTGAAATTGATAGCCGTTTTGCAAACATCTACTACATGCACCCAGACACCGAGCCATACCTGCTCCAAACGTGGTTCAGGCAGAAAACGCCTCCCTCCAATATGCCTAGATTTGAGCCGCTAGAAGAAAGCGTTTGTGCCGAGGCAAATCAGTACCCGGGATGTCTGGTCTTCGATGCCGACGTTGCAATGGCACGAATAAAGATGCCCAACAACCGAGAAATCGTAACTGAAGTTGAGGTTTTCGGCGTTCCTCAAGATTCGTATACACAGTGTCCGCAAGCCAGTGGAATACTTGTCCATATGCGATTCGACTCGTTGGCTGAGCTGGACTCTGTTTTGTGTGACCCGTACTGGTGCGAACTTCACGACAGCAAAAAAGACTGTGGGTTTACAGACGTTGCTTTGATTCCATGTCAGGACATGAAGGGAAATGAGTTTGATCGGCGAATTGACCTGGTGTTTGTGGCCAAGGGGCATAACAAGCCGATATCAGAGTCCAAAAGTATGTTTGTGTGCTCGCGGATTGGGTTTGCAGAGATTTTGCCCAATAGCTTGCAACTGTTGAAGAAGCGAGCGATGAGAGTGCTTTTCAAGTGAATTTGTTTTTTTGGTTGTTTTTGTAGTCTAAATACTGAGTATTAAAAATAGGTGTTGATTGCGGTCGCTTACCAATGACAAAGAGAAGCTAGGTTTGTGCAACAAAAGATTTGATGAAAAGTAGGGTCTGTGCTTAGGGTTACTTCGTGGTCGTAACTCGTAACATGTATTGCACAAATATACAAGCCCAAAAAAATAAATTCTTGTTCTCGGATTTATGATACGATCTTTCCTACATGTAGATTGGACAGCTCCACGAGATGGTGGTATACTATGTATGTACATATGTACTGGTATACGCATACGTATGTACATATGTATTAACTATGTCTGTTACAGATACACAATAGCGCAACGAAGGAACTTGGCATAACACGGTATTGAAAAAAAAAAAAAAAATCCCCGGTGGCGGTCAAGTTGCAGGTTATGGGATTTTGGGAGCCCAAAAAAACCCCCCGAATGGCTTGATAGCGCAGAAACGTCTGTGGCCTGTCGTCCTAATTGCGTCACAGAGGTGTGTTGGGTTTTCTTTTGCAAGGTTAAGAATGGAGGCTCTGGGGGTTCGCCCGGGGGGAGGTTGGAAGATATGGTATAATCGAGATGTTGATATCGGTTTGTGCATGTTTGGAAGATGGATACGAAGAAGGATTCTTTAAAGGGAACATGAACACTGCATTATATCAAAAGAGGAAAAAGAATACAAGACGCTTCTGTTTACCACATTTTCCATGGGGTTTAGTTTTGACCAAGAGATTGACTGGATGACAAGGCCTTTTTATACATACATATACATGCATATATGCAGTATCAATTGAAGTTGAAATTGGAATTGGTAAGCTTTTAACCCCTTTGAAAGAGGCAAGTTTCACAACAAAACTTTGCCTCTCCAAGGCGCTTAAAACACCAGGATAAACAATGAAAATCTCTCCCTCGTTGCCGCGCCGTCGCGAATAAGAAGCCTATGGGGCAAAGCAGGCGCAAGCGCGAGACCAGCCTTGTTCATCTCGCTAGTCAAGGGAAAAGAAAGCAAACATTGCAGTGGTTTGCCTTGTTTACTTGATATGTACCAGTACATTGACCTGTTAATTCCTCGCGGTTAACATGCAAGCGGAACCAGGTCAAGGATTCAGTTCAGCATGCCAGTGATATGTACAAGTATGTATGTATGGTATGGTATGTAAGAACATATGTAGCAGATATTCAAGAAACATATTTTTGGAGGGGGTTTTCTAGAGAGAGAATGGTCAACGTCATTGGAATAACACTAAAAGTTGAGCTGGATAAAACAAAACTGCCAAATTTCCAACATCTCGGACGACTAAAAACGACATGATTAACTCGTTATTCGTGCTGAAAACAACGGATGAAAATGAAAAAAAAAAAAATTATATATATATATATATATATATATATATATGAAGGACCAAGAAAAGACAAAGGCGTACTTGTGCATATACTACATACATATGTACATACGTATGTATACTGCTTGTATGTACTTTTACACGTCTGTGCGAAAAGAGTCAAAGACTCTGTTGCGCCTTTGCTTTATTGCAAGGCCCGGGAAAGGAAGGGGGGCTCTGTCTTGGTGATATCCATAATGTCATAAAGTTGAAAATTCACAAGAATTTCTCTAACCTGGTATTAACAAGGCTGCAAGTCTGCAGGCTAACATGCAGTTCAGTTATTTTCTTCCTTCTACGAAAAAAAAAAAAAATAACTTCAGCTGTCCAGGTGATGCATGATAACTTGGCGGGTTGGGTACCAGCGCAATCTGACAGGGGCGAATAGCCGTTTTGTTGATAATCCCCATTCCCCATGTGACGTTATGAGAACTACGAAGTATGTACATATACTCCGTATGTACAAGTACTTGTATTCGCTTGCCACGCTTACTATTACTTGTACATAGTATGTACGCAGTTATTCTGAGCTAAGAAAAGAATCAAAGTTTCTGATTTGTGATCTATACCAGTATGTACTTGTATGTACATATGTACATACTTGTTACATAGTACGTACTCTGTTGATAGCTCAGGAATGCTAGTGCGTCTTTACGGATCTTTTTGGCTTGTACGTATGTATGTACATGTATGTACTTGTAGGCTTCGGTAATGAAATGACAACGCTGTACGTAGTAGACATTTAGGCGATTGATATTTTCGCTGTATGTACTTGTATGTATGTACATACCTTCGCGCTAAGTTGTAGATCCTGAAAATCGCCAGTTGTAATTAGCTTGCGCGTTTACCTAAATCTTAGGTTGTTATTTCCTGTATGTAAATAGTACACTTGGGAATTCTTGAGGGGGCACAAAATAAACACTAAACCTAATCCTGAGTTGTGCTGCCACCAAAAAAGTATGTATGTACTATTAAGCTAAGATGAGTAGAAACTGGTGGTAGTCTAATCTTCTCTTGGTTTAGCTGCAAACGCACAAACAACAAAAGCTGAACCGAGAGATCAGCATCCCAAAGCTGACGAGTTTTTTTTTTTCCTCGCCTGTATTATCCATATTGCAAATGAAATATTAACAGATATTCAATATTCACCCACAAAAATACACATACATAGCACAATGTCCCCAACCTCCTGGGCTTTATCAGTATTAGATCAGTTCATTCATTCTAGTTGTACGAAGAAAGCATATAAACAAGTATGTATATACATAATGTACATTTACGACACCCAAGCACATGCACACTGTTCCATAACTTTGTGACTGCCCTTTCATTACTCGCGGCTTGTTCTCTCCCCGATGCGTCTCGTGGTGGCCGGCACAACTACGTAGGATGATACATACTGCGTACATACGTAAACAAATATATGTATGTACATACATATCAGCCGGCATACACAAGGGCCTCCTTCGTGCTTCTTGGGCGGCCTTCCTCTGCTTCCAGCTGTACTTGCTGCTTTGTTACCAGTGAAGTAAACTGTGTAATATTGTATGTACGGAGTACATGCGGTGCCTTGTTCAGATCAATGTCTTGCCTTTGGGCTGTCTTATGACAACTTCCTTCTTCATAGCCTCCATCTTGGCACCAGATACATAAACTTAACAGCTTTTATGGTGATCGGTCCAATTTGGCGTTACAAGATACCCGGCTGCGTCTAAATTCCAGATTTTCTCTTTGATTAATCGAATTTATCCAAGAAGAAAAGAAAATTCTTTACTGTGCCTGTACGAAGGAACCAAGCCTTTTTACAAGTACCTTCTTGGCAGCTTTATATTTTTTTTCCGCCTTTCTTCCTTAAAAATAATCTATCCATGACTTTTCCTTCCTTATTCCTTATCCCTGGCTCCAATTCTGTGACAAGCTCGTTTATTATACCATATTTAAACACCTGGCGGTCCCTCCTCTTCAGCTTTGCCGGCCGTCTTGCAAGATTTTTCACTCTCTCTTTCTTTCCCTTTTCTCCTTGTTTTCTTTTGCCTATCCATCACAAACATTCGTCTCTTGAAAAAGGCTTTTTCAATCATCTAATCTAGTACCTACTCGCATATATTAGGTGCTACAAATAGAATTACAGCTTCAATTCTGATCCGTGGCAGGTCTCCTTCGCCATGTCTTCAGACGATGTCGACAACACGAAGCCGGCCTCGTTGCAGGGTACGGCCAAACCCTTAAACTTGACCCTTACTAAACACCGCGCCTTCATCATATGCTAACTTGTGTTCTTTCGCAATAGGGTTCATCACCACCCTAGCCGCTGGTTCTGTTGTTGCTGGTGCTTACATTGTCCTTTTCCTTTTCCTGCGCAAATCACAGCATCGTTGGTATGTGCCGCGTACCTACCTCGGAAGTCTGCGCGAGTTTGAAAGAACCCCATCTTTGCCCTCGGGCTGGCTGAACTGGGTGGGTTCTTTCTGGAAGATGCCCGATACCTATGTCCTACGTCAACAGTCTCTCGATTCCTTCTTGTTCCTTCGTTTTCTCAAAGTCTGCACCGCCATTTGCTTTACTGGTATCATCTTGACTTGGCCCGTTTTGTTCCCCGTCAATGCTACTGGTGGCGGTCACCAACAGCAACTGGATATCCTCACCATGAGCAACATCGACACCGGCACCAAGCAGGGCCGCTACCGCTACCTGGCCCATGCTCTAATGGCCTGGGTCTTTTATGGCTTCGTCATGTTCCTGATTCTCCGCGAATCCATCTACTACATCAACCTGCGCCAGGCCTACCTGCTCTCGCCCCAGAATGCCACCCGTATCTCGTCCCGTACTGTCCTCTTCACCTCTGTGCCCAAGAAGTACTGCGACGAGGAGAAGCTGCAGCTCGTTTTTGGCGACTCGGCCAAGAATATCTGGGTTGTCCGTGATACCAAGGATGTTGACGAGATTGTCGAGAAGCGCAACAATGTCGCCATGCAGCTGGAAAAGTCCGAGGTCAAGCTCCTGAAGCTTGTTAACAAGGCTCGTCTCAAGCACGCCAAATCTGGAAGAAAGGACAGCACCGAGGGCGAAAAGCCTCTTGCCAATGGCGAGTCTGCGTCTGCCACCTCTAACGTTGCTGAAGAACTCATTCCCCGCAAGGACTGGCCCCACCACCGCACCGGCAAGTTTGGTCTGATTGGGAAAAAAGTCGACAGCATTCCATGGTGCCGTGAGGAGTTGGCTAAGCTGATTCCCGAGGCTGAGTCCGCCCAGGAGGCTTACAAGAACCGTACTACCCAGCCCGTTGGCGCTGCCTTCATCGAGTTTCACTCTCTGGCTGATGCCGAGGCTGCTTCTCAGAGTCTGATTCATCACCACGCCCTTGCCATGACTCCCAGTGTTATCGGTGTCCGCCCTGATGATGTCATCTGGAGCAACCTGGGTATGCCCTGGTGGCAGAGAATCACCCGCCGCTATGCTGTGGGTGCTTTCCTGGCCGCCATGATTATCTTTTGGGCGATTCCCGTTGCTGCTGTTTCGTCGTTTGCGCAGGTCAAGTTTCTGATGAGACGTTTCTCTTGGCTGTCGTTCCTGGACAAGGTCCCCTCGGTTATCATGGGCTTCATCACTGGTCTTCTGCCTTCTATTGCCCTGGCTGTTCTTATGTCGCTGGTCCCCGTTGTTATCCGTCTCATGGCCAAGTTCTCTGGCGAACCGACCCAGTCGCGCATTGAGCTATTTACTCAGAACGTGTACTTTGCCTTCCAGGTCGTCCAGGTATTCCTGGTTGTCACCATTTCCGGTTCGGCCTGGTCGCTGGTTGGTGAGCTTGCTAACAACCCGGGCTCGCTTTTAACGATTGTCTCGTCTTCGCTGCCACGTGCTTCAAACTTCTACATCAACTACTTTATCATTCAAGGTCTCACGATTGCCTCGACAACGCTGGCCCAGGCTACTGGCTTCGTCTTATTCCAGATCTTTTACCGCTTCCTGTCAGGCACTCCTCGTGCGCTGTACACGAAGTGGACCACCCTGTCTGGAATGTCGTTTGGCCAGTTACTACCTGTGTACGCCAACATTGCCATTATCAGCATCACATACTCGGTGATTGCCCCGCTTATTCTGTTCTGGTCTTTTGCCGGTATTGGTCTGTTCTACCTGGCGTACCGCTACAACATTCTGTTTGTAACCAGCGCCAACATTGACACTGGCGGTCTGATTTATCCCCGCGCCCTGAAGCACCTGTTTGTCGGTATCTACCTGGCTGAGGTTTGCATCATCGGTCTGTGTGCTGTTGCCAAAGCATTCCCTGCCATGGGAGTCAGCATTGCGCTGCTGATTTTCACTATTCTCTTCCAGATTACCGTCATGTCTGCTCTCGAGCCTCTGCTCTACTCTCTGCCTCAAACGCTCCAGGCCCAGGAGGCCCAGACGTTGATGGCCAACGGTGATGTTGAGCATGCCGAGGCTGCCCCTGAAGAAATTCAATCGATAAAGCGCGGAAACCCTGTGGTGCGCTTCCTCATGCCGTGGAAGTACGACAACTACCAGTACTTCAGAAACATGGTGATGCCGCACCTCTTCCCTATGCAGGAGTACACCGACGAGGTTGAAGCTAAATCGTATTTCCCGCCGGCGGTCAACGATGAGGTGCCGCTGCTTTGGATTCCGCAGGATATTGCGGGCGTGTCGAAGCACGAGATTGCTGCTTCTCAGGGTGTGATCCACATGACTGACGAGGGCGCCACTCTGACGGAGAAGGGCAAGATTGAGTGGGACTCGGAGTCGTCTCGTCCGCCGATTTGGGACGAAAAAGTCTTTTACTAATTACATATCGTATATATACCCCCCGGTGTTTTCTCTGTTTTATTCTCTGGTGCCACTGTAAGTGGCATGCACCTCTTTCTTTTTCTTTGGCCACTTGGATGTTTCCTATGGCCTTCATTTACACATACCTACCTACCTGTACTCTTAATACTTTTGTTTTCTTTTGTCGTGAGCGCATGAGCCGACGAGTTTATTTTAGTTTAACCAAGTTGGATCTGAATAACGACTTTTTCTTTGGCTCTAGCGAGAATGTACATGTATCAAGCTACTATCTGCTTTGTGAAGTTTAAAGTTTGAGGTGTACAGAATAAGCAACATGTTTTATCTTCATGGGCCAGTTGTTCGGACGAAAATGAGAGAGAAGATGACGCGAGGAGAAGAGAGGCCAGATAGAGTGTGGTTGAATTTGGATGCACGAGTCATGAGTCTGTGCTTTCTGGGGTGTTTTGTACATTGTACATCGATACATACAGTTAGCGGAGCAAACGGGTTGAATGGGTGTGCACATTCTGATTGTAACGTATGTATGTATTGGTATGTATGTATCCAAAGTGTGCTTGTCAGCTGCTGCTTGTTGTATGTATACAAGTATGTGTATAAATGGAGGTTCCTTGAGAAAATGCTAGAGAGAACTTTTGATTTACTGGTGTTTACTGACTTTGGGGGGTTTAAAACGAGAGAGAAGAGATTTTGTTAGAATCTGATGAGGGACAAAGATGAAAGGTGACTAATTTGTTTTAAAGCCCTTGAGAAGAAGGAAAGAATAAGAATGTAAAGACTCTAGGGGCAGAAGCAATCGTATTTTTGACGGGAGAGAAACAGATGTGGTTTCTCGTAATGTGTGTGTGTATGTGTGAGAGAACGGCTGCGGGCGGCCGGTAAAGAAATGTTGGTATCCGAAGCAAACGAAAATTTCCCTTGTACTTTCCGACGCGCGACAAGATTGATTTTGTATCAGTAACTTTGTATTTCTCTCTCTCTCTCTCTCTCTCTTGGAAAAGACGAAACTACCAGGCTGTAAAGTGATTTCTTCCCCGCCTGCACATCCCAAAGCCCTTGTTTGTTCCCCTGTGAAAAGTTTTATTTTTTCAAAGAAAAGAAAAACTCAGTCTTTCCCGGTTGCCACTTCTTGACGATCCAAGACATTGGGTTTCCGGTTTGTATGTATGTATCTTGATGCTTTATTAGGGGAGGATATCCGCGTTATTAAAATGCCGAGACTCTGTCTTGAGTAGAGAGAGAGAGAGAGCGAAAATAAATAAAAAGGTTGGTAAACAAAAGAGTTTCCAAATCACGTCACTAGAAATGTGATCCTAGTTACTGCTACAAAGGACGGGACCCCTGTTCCTTCTTCGTTTTTTGTGAATCCTCACAATTTACTTGTGCCTCTTTTTGCCCGGTCATTCTCTTATTTTGTTTCCTCGTGCTCCGTATGTACATACCAGTACGTACAATGTACTATGTACATATACTTGTACCTGTTATAAGGCCCTTTGCTTGGACCCGTTATCTCAGAGCGCGCTTTCTTTAAAGTCAAGTCAAATTAAACCAGGCGCCAACTAAACAGGAACAAGCTCAGCTCAGATGCTTCCTGAGCTCTTTCTTCTTGGAGCTCTTTCTTCTTGGAGCTTTTTTTTTTTTTTTTTTTTTTTCACTTTCTTCTGTTGCTCCTGCCCATTATGTTAAGCTCGTGGTTTCCCCACCAAGGCCGTATTCATTTATGTATGTACTTCCCTTATTCGTTTCCCTTCCCTTCCTTTTTGACCTCATTCGTATTTCTACCCTTTTCTTATCTGCCGTCACTTTTTGAGTTTGTTTCTTTTCTTTTCTCTCTCTCCTCTCTTTCTATTGTAATACACCATCCATATTTCATCTTTACCAAATCTCGCTGCATCTTTATCAAGTTGCTTGCTTGCTTGGCTCTCTCTCCCTCCGACGTTTTGCTTTCTTAAATCCATTCTTTGCTTCGTTTATATTTGGGGCCGGCCACAACAGCTGCAGGGGAGCCTGGGTGGCTTTTTCCTGCTTGTTTTTGTTCCTCGTTTGAGCTGACTTGTGAACTGAACCCAGGCCAGGTCAGACAAATACCATATATACATACTCAGGTAGTATGTACACATGTACATACTTGTATAGCTTATCCCATTGATTAACCCAAAGCAGCAGTGGATCAACCTTGCCTCTCGCTTTTTCTTCTTCTTTTCTACGCCTGTCCGCCTGCTTCTTCGTCATTCGTTTCTGCTTCCTGTTTCCTTTTCGCTTGTTTTGCTCTGCTGTTGCGCGCCCTGGCGAGACAAGCATCTCGTTACATACTTGGATTGGACTTTTTGAAAAAAAAAAAAAAGTCTTTAGCACGACGCTACAACTCGACAACTCATTCTTTTAACGACGAGCGCTTATATCTTCACACTTGGTCAGAACCTCGACTTTCACCTCATACGCCGCGCAAATCCAAAACGACCCCCAACTACATAAAATAACACAAACACCAAACTCACTAGAGTTGAGAGGAATATGCCTGCTTCGCCCGTCTGCTTGTGCCTGTGATCCCCTCCATTTCCATGCTGCTTGCTTGCCTCGAATTCTGCCATATACTTCTACGCTCCCTTTTTTTTTTCTTCTAATTTACTCCTTCGCTGGAGTCTGGCAGAATGGCGCGTCTTTCCACTACGGCCGTCACGGCCTTTTCCCGTCCGTTGAAAAACAACCGCACTTTTTCAATGCTAGCTGCCGTCCTCATGCTGCGCTCCGCTTCCGCCATTGAATCATTGCCTTACAAGCCCACCACGCTTCTCACCCTCTCCGATACTGTATACGCCCTACAAGATCGCTCCTTTGCATCCTTTAACGTTTCTGAGACTGCAACCCTCTCAACCTCGCCGGCATGGACCAACATCACCGATTCTCTACCTTTTGTTGGCGACGCTGATTCTTCCACGTACTCTGCCACCATTGCCAACAGTACTCTAGTTGTCTACGCTGGTAACTGCAAAGACGGAGATGGCAGTATATGGGTCTACGATGTCCCTGCCAAGCAATGGAACCGCAAGACTGTCGCAAACGGAACCCATGATGCACCGTTCATGCTAGGAGGCGCCATTGGCTTTGCTAGCACCGTCGATCCCGAGAGCGAAATCGAGCCGGACGTCTACGCTTTTGGCGGCATGTGCGGAACACCCAGCACCAGCATCTGGGCCTGGCAGTCTGCCTCGGACTACACCAACCACATGGTCCGACTCTCGGCAAACTCTATCTCGGCCAGCTCCAACTATAATGCTAGCCAATTGTCCCTGCCCGATACTCCGGTGGCCGCTGCCGGATTTACCTGGACGGCCACGACCCCGGCTATCGCCAGTAAGGCTGAAAGCGTGTCGCAACAAGTTGACTACGTCATGATTGGCGGCCATACCAACACTGCATTTGTCAACATGAGCTCTGTGGCGCTGTGGAGTCTGCCTGATGAAACTTGGTCTTTTGTTTCTGTGGATAATTATGCAAACATCTCAAGTCGGTCTGGCCACACCACTGTGCTGAGTGATGATGGTACGTCGCTGGTGCTCGTGGGCGGTTGGGTTGGTCAGATTACGCGTGCTGCAAACCCACAACTAGTGATTTTGGAGATGAGTGACTCCGACAAGGGCTGGAAGTGGAAGATTCCCGAGAACCAGCCTTCAGGTAGCGGCATCTATGGCCATGGTGCAACTGTTCTCCCTGGAAATGTGCTCATGCTTTATGGCGGATACGACATCAGCTCTTCAACTAAGCGCACCGTCTCAGGAAGCTCTATGTTTTACAACATGACTAGCGGAGAATGGTCTGACTCGTATACCAATCCCGATGCTCCAGCAACGACTGCTACTGTCAGCACGACCTCTGCTTCTGCTACTTCTTCAACCGCCACCAGCTCTTCAACTTCGGGAGCACACAGCAGCAAATCTGGTGGTTCGCGTAATCTTATACTCGGTCTTGCTCTGGGAATTGGTATTCCTCTGCTGCTCATCCTGATTATTGCCGGTGTGTGTTTGTGTCGTCGCCGCCGTTCTAAGAAATCGCGAGACGACACGATCCGCGCGCTTGCTCAAGATGAGTCGCACTTCCTTCATACAACCGATGGTGAAATGGCGCAACGTGGAGGCGCCTCTTCTTGGTTCACTCGCCCTGATCCGAGCTACGTCCAAGCACGCGCCACTACCCACGATTCAGCCTATGAGAGCCTTCGTGGAAAAAACGACGACAACGCCGAGAGTCCTATCGACGGCCGCCAAAGCATGCAGCTTCCCCGATCAATGGCTGCGGCTTCACATGCCCGCTCAAGAAGCTCTCGCGGTGACTACATGCCGGCTTCGACCCATCCAGCATACGAAAATGACATTGCAGATGCTGCGTATGACCGCCCACGTACAGGTTACATGAACAAAATGCCCGACATGGTCAATATTCATCAGCCACCGCCAATGGACGATGCAAGCGAGTCAGAATTGGAGCATGAACGTGCCACAGTTTCACCGCGCAAGGAAAAGACGACAGTTCGTGTGCCGGGAACCCCACTGGATCCCGAGATGCCTCGTCTGAACCCTCGCGACCGTGAATTGAGTGACTGGATTCAGGATCTCGATGTCAATGAAGACCTTCTTGCTCGGCTAGAGCATGGCAAGGCCGGATCTGCCGAGATCCGCAACGCGCTAGCTGCTGTTGAAGGCCGGCCCACCTCATCCAGCAGTACTCCGTCATACAACACTGCCAGATCAAACATTGCTGGAATTCCACCGAACGAGCCGAACACTTCGATTGTGCACAGATCTGAAGGTCAAGCATACAGCCAGATCAATAACGGAAGATACTATGACGATGAGCCTGTCGCAAGCCCTACCAAATCTCAGCCACGGCATAGCTTGCTCGGAAGTCTGCGGCGTGTGTTTAGCGGGCGTACCGAGTCCAACAACTCAAGCATGATTCAGGCCGACGGTTACTCTCCTACGCATGATGGTCCTGCCGACGGGTTCCTGGCCAGCAACGACTACGACCAGCGTATCACGGGACTCCCAAAGCCAGTAGGTCCTAATGGCGCTATACTGCCTCGTAAGCGTGGTCGGCAGGCGTGGGAAGACATGCCAGCGCATCTGCGCGGTGGCGAAACCGACTGGGATGCAGATCAGGCAGTAGAGCAGCGACTGGTGCAAGTCATGTATACTGTTCCCGATGAGCGCCACAATGCCGTTGATGCTGATCTCGACCGTGAAGAAGAAGTGGTGGTAGTCAACCCGGAAGACGGCGAGGAGACATCTCTTGTCAGTAATGCTGGCGAGATTAGCGGCGTGAGTGAGAACAAAAACGAGAATGAGACTGGTGACTTTGGCGCAACGACGCGGTACCGTCGGCCTAGTGGAATCAGACATGCTAGTAGCAGTCGGCCGGCAACACTGCGGGGCGGAGCGTCGGATGACCGGCTTGGTTTGTCTGCCAAAAGAAGTTTTTCGCCAATGATGACGCGTGGCCGTAGTCCGTTTATGGAGTTGAGTGATACGTCGAGTCTGCGGATTTCGACGGAGCTGCGTACAGCAGAGATTGTGCACATGGAAAAGCCCAAGAGCCGGGTACGGGCTATGGTGGATGCCTTTGAGGGCCGCAGTCGGGACAGCAGCCCAGTGTACTCGCTCAAGCAAGGGTGAGGAGTCTTTTTTTTTTTCTATGATTTGGTTATTGGTTTCTATGGGCAAAGGCGTTTCTATTGTTTGATGTAACGTATTTTATGGTTATGTTTTTCGTTTTTTGGGAGGGGAAGTTGGACATGATTTATAGTGATTTATTCCGAGTTTACGTTTCGATACAGATTGGTTGTGCTGTACGTGGAAAGTGTATATATCTATAAGATGAAGGTATAACAAGAAATGACAAGAAAACGCTATGCTATGTTACTAGTAGTACGAGTGAGTCTAGAGTTTGACCACCCATAATCTTGGATGCTACCGCATCAGCGGCTCATTCTGTGCAATGACGGCATCCAGCAACGGCTGTCCGGGAAAATCCATAATCACCACGCCGCGACGCGCCTTTTCCTGAGTCTCCAGCCAAATTCCGGTCCGGTCATTCATGCCGACCACCGACCCATCGCGCGAGCCGGCCGCCGCCTCAATAGGCAAAACGCCGACCGACGCACTCAAATGCGCCAGATACAGTGCCGAGTTATCATTGGGCTCGGACTGCGCACGCTCCAGCGCAGTCCGGATGGCATCCCACTTCATGCCGAGATGGGTCAGCGACGGGATGATCCACAGGTCCTCAAGCACCATTTGCGTCGACTTCCAGCGCACGCCGTAGTCGCCGTGCACGCTGCGAAACTCCTGCAGCAGGAGCAGCTTGCCGCGCAGGGCGCCGAGGGTAGGCAGAGCAGCGACGGGCCGCGGCGGGATGTACAGGTGGCGAGCAAAGCGCTTGGCGAGCACGGGATGCTGCAGGCGCAGCAGGTTGAAGGCGTCTTCAAAGGAGAGCGTGCCGTTGCCAATGCGTGGGCCCTCTTCCTTGACGCGCACGACGAGGGCTTCCGAGGGATGGGCGTCGAGGAAGTCGAAGAGGGTCGAGAAGGTGTCGGCAAAGGAGTGGCCGGTGGGCTGGAAGGCGTGGTAGATGGCGAGGGTGTCGCCGTGCAGGCGCGTGCGAGCGTCGATGTAGCGCACGCCGGCGGTGAGCTGCGTCGACAGGTTCTGGTTCTGGCACTGCAGGCGCGAGTCGGCGAGCGAAAAGGTCATGGTGTCGTGGGTGCCGGGTATGGAGAGGCTCGAGAGGTTGACGGCGTCGGGCAGGCGCGACATCCAGGCGGCGTTGGTGGTGGCGGCGCCGTCAAACGACCAGTCGCTGGCGTAGCCGCGGTAGCAGCGCGACTTGCCGGGCTCAGCGCATGGAGAGATGGCAAGCATGCGCTGGAACATGGTGGTCAGGGTGATGAAGCTGAGAAGAATGAAGATAGCGGCGGTGGAGCGGGAGACGGCGCGCGGCGAGGGGGCAGAGGACGGGAGCGGGATGGAGGAGGGGTTTCGGGTCGGTGCCTGGACGGGGGCCGGGAGCAGGCCCCATGATTCTGAGGTTTCCTCCTTCATTCTAGGCGCGGTCCCGAATGGGGCAGAGTGCTCAAGTGGTAGAAAGTGAAAAAGTCAGACGAATGCGACGCAGGTATAAAGTAGAAGAAAGCGGGGCTGAATTAACAATGACGCCAATAAGAAAGTCGTGATAAGGAAGGAAGCAATGGGGGAAGCTGATAAGGAGGGCTTTCCTTTTTGGTTGTATGTATATATGTATGTATGTATGTATGTACTATGTACATATGTAAGTATGGTATGCAGCTCAGTTTGTTCTTGTACAACAAAGACTTGTTTTCATCCAAAAACAACAAGCAAGATATGAGTTAAGAAAGAAGTATGTACAAGAAGGAAGGCAAGAAAGAGGACAAGATGTCATTTTTATTCGGTTTAGCTATGGCTTTCAAAGCCAAGAAGCGAAAAAAAACATACACTTGAAGGGGGAACCTTTGGCCAATGAAACGCGCAGAATCCATATAACCCTAGGTTTTCTGCATAACCCTATTAACGTCACCCCTAGCTTTCCCCCTATATAAAGAAAACAACAAACAAATCATGATGTGTACTGCAGCGTAATCTAAACGATTTCCGGTTACACGTGTTTTTATCCATGCTGTATTTATAGGAGTAGTCTATACATACATCTTTGACAGAAACTCCTTGTTTTCCCTATTGTCTGTGCTGGATTCCGTAAAAGTCTTTCCTGTTCCTGGGAGGCGGCTTTGTATATGTAGGGTGTTTGAGCCACTTGTTTCCGAAAACGACATTTCCTAGCAGAGGTTCTACCTTGAAGCCCTATCTGCTATACATAGAGAAGGTGGATTCATGCATAAAAGTCATCTGGGGTAGGTCAAGGCCAAGCTGGTAGCCACCGTCACACAAAACAGGCCCTGTGAGTGTTACAAGCGGCAGGTGGATCTGGGGCGCGATAACGTAGAGAAAGTGACAGACTTATCCGAGACTGAAGACGGATGGATACTCCAGAGCAAAGGGATCCTGGAACAGGGGCGGTTGATAACAGGACAGAAGTATCGTCGTCTTGTATAAACACCAAGACGAGTGTAGAGAAGAAAGCGGGAAGCGACAGCGAAGGACCAATAGGCTCTGCACTGCGTCATCTGTGTGTGAGCAACCCTTTGTGCTCAGTTTATTGAGTATCTCGGTCGCAATAGTACAGGTTGCTCCAGGCGTAACAATAACGGTTAGGCTAGATCAGGACGTGAAACAGCAAGCGGAAGTTTATGGGAGGAATTATTGTCGAGTGCCAATGAGAATACAAAATCTAGTACACACACACAGTTAGTAATGTACGTATGTACTACATAAACATATATCTGTAGCCGCTTTGATGCATATTACATGTGGAGGCATTACATAGGCCAGTCAGCGATAACAACACAGCAAAAATGGGAGCACAATATCGTTTCAGAGTAAGAGTTTCATAAACTATGTATCAAGAAATTTACAAGAGTACCAGCCTCTGCACCTGAGATTTGACAGCCGAGTTAGCTGGATGAGCCGAGCGTTCGAAATCTCAGTATGCATACACATGTATTTATAGTATGTACATTAGTATGTACATATATATGTATGTATGGCAGACCGGGAAAGTCCAACAAACAGGTATTCGGCTAAATCCATACATACATCAGCGAGTGTAAAAAAAAAAAAAGTGTGTGGTGTATAAAACAGACAAAACGAAGTCTGTGGGACTGGAGTAGCATATTCAAAAGTATTTTCTTTTCAAAAAAAAAAATGCCGCGAATATGCAACGCTAATGAAATGTACAAGTGCATACGTACATCCAAACATATGGATGCACACACATACCATGCATACATACATATGTACATACTTGTAGCTTCTTTTCATCACCTTATCACCTTGTTTGCCATCTTGCCCAACAAGCATAAACGTGAGAGAAAAGGAAGGAAGAAGGAGAAAACGGACGAAGAAGAAGAGGGTGTTGATGGAAAAACCTTCGTATTCCGAAAGATAATGGCGGCTCTGCTCGTGTTTTGCTTAGTATGTGGTACATATATGTATACTATGTAGGTTTTCTTTGCATCTAAAAAGAAACAGAAAAAGTGGCTTCAACAACTCAAGTGACCAAGCACAAATGCAACTCGTCACACGAGAGAAAAAAAAAAATCACTCGACTACTGCAGAATGATGATATGCTGCTGGGTGGGGAATATGACGTATGCACATATTTATACTATGGGTGCAGTGTGTACATACATATGTACATACTTATGCATACATCAGTTACTTCACAACGCTCATCAACAACGCTGGTTTGTATATGTATGTACTACATACTGTAAACATGCAGAAAAGAAATAGAAAAACCTGCATTGACGCACGATTCATTTCTGCCCGTCTAAAGAATACATAAGCTATGTTGAACGTTGAAGGCTTTTTATGGGAATCAGCCTTCGCTTAACCATCGAAGCGCAGTTTAAAAAAAGTAATAAATAAAAGTTTCAACACATGTCACTTCAAGCCGAAAAAAAAAGGTCAAGGAATTGAACAGCAACTTTACTATGTACTATTTATGTATACGTACATGTATATATGTACAAATGTATGTATGTGCCAATTTATGTACTATGTATACGTAACATCTGCTCTGAAATTCGAAAAAAAAGAAAGAAAAAAAAAAGAGGCCGGAAAACTCCTGACTGTGCCACACTTTGGCTAACATGGCCCGATAAACCAAGATGTTTTACATACTTCTACGATGTATATTGCCGCTTGATCTACATAGGATTATCTCTGCTCAGCGTATAAAAGTAGTCTACATACATATGTATGTAGAATCATGCATACGTACATGCATTCCCAGGTACGGAAAGTACAGGTGATGTCAGACTGACTTCCAGTTTACATCTGTTCGAAAAAAAAAAGGCAGTGCAAACGTTACATGGACTAGGGTTTGCAAGCAAGGGTTACGCCACGTCTCAGATCCAAGGTCTTGTTCCAGCCAGGGACTTATAAGCAAGCTCACATACACCAAAAAAAATTAGAGCTTTTAGTCAGGGGAAACAAGATTTTAAACGGTCGATTTGATGTCTTGTACTTGTATGTATGTAGCTTATTGTGTTCCAAAGTCAGTTGCCTTTTCAGTGTAGAACTTGTCTCTTATCTTTCTCTATTAAACATTGAATTCCTTTTGTGTTTCTTTTACATGTTGGGCTGGCTACATAATAACGAAACGGGCGGTTTGCAGTGGGGTCCGGCTTGCTGATGTCTCGTGGGGCCATGACACTGAATTGGGCAATCAAGTTTAGAATGTAACGGCCCTACAACTTACCATGCGCCATATTGCAGCGTTGACTCGACCAGGCGAAAAAAAAAAAACAAGAAGGTTTTTTTTTTTTTGTTTGTTTGTGAATATGGCATGTTGTCCTGGGGTAGCAATAAAGAATGTCACATATAATAAATTTCATCCTTTGGCTTTGAAGTTACCACTTGCCGTTCTGTGAACGTCAGACTTTGCGTAGGACGTTAGCATGAATGAGAAACAGCAAAGAAAAGACGAACAGCCTGGCTTTGATCTTTAAGAACGTGAGGGAGATCGTGGACTGAAAACCCACCCCTAAAGAGGATTTGTTTCAAGGCTTAAGAGCCTAAACTAAAAATTGGTTTTTATTACAAATATGTAAATGGCCTTCAAGCTAGCAAAAAGTTTCCCGGTTGTTTCTTGGACGGATTTTTATCTTGAAGTATGTATGTACACAGTACAAGTACGGTACATTTTGTAGCCCATCGATAAGAGAGAGAAGGATCTACATTCCAAATGATGACGGGGGTAGTCCATGCTCTCGTGAACATTGGTGTTCTTATTTTTTTTTATGCCTAAATATTGGTACGTAGGTTGGTAAAGAACTCATCTCACTTTGAGTGATGAGCAAGGACAATCGAGTTCAATTGTACAAGTACTCATATTATGCAGCAGAGATATTAATAAAGCATCCAGCTTAGTAAGAACCTAAGTTCCCATCTGACTACTTACCAGTAATCGTATAGTATGTATAACAAATATGCCGAAAGCGCTCCCCGCGAACCGGCCCACAATTAGCCAGTTTGGCACATGCCTGGCGAGCTGAGAAGCTCTAGATATTTTCAGGTGCTAAGACAAAGTTAACTGAGCAAATTACATTAGTAGAGTAAATGCTTAAAATGAAAGAAAGCCCTACTTTGTACAAGTAAACACAAGAGCTGAAAATGACAAAAAAATGGCATTTTGAAATGAGAGTAAATCGCATTCGACTGATGAAACTAGGTTACTGCATGTTTACTCAGCTGCTTTTTTTTTTTTAATAAGACCCAGGCGTTCCAAAGAAACTAACGGTGACATAATTCATTACTTATTCTTTTGTAATGAACTTGGGTACTATATGTATGGACATATACATAGTATGTACTTGAAAAGAAGAGGTCAATCAAAATGCCAGAGACAAATCAAGGGCCGGGGTTGGGTACAAAATGGCCGAAAGAAGTGGGGACCGGCGAAACTACCAATTACCCAAAAGTGGGGTTTCAGAGCTTCAGCCGCAGAGTTTCCGCTATCCATAGAAGATATATTTGCCTTCACTTCTGCAAGCTTAGATTCACTTTTGCAATTTTTAATTTTTAATTTTTAATTTTTAATTTTTAATTTTTAATTTTTAATTTTTAATTTTTTTTTTTTCAAAAAAAGGTGGTGCTAAGCAAAGACCTAGGTTAGCCTAAATATTGAAGCCGCAGACCACTCCCCTATATCATCCACAAGACCAGAGCTAGACAGAGCCGCAGCCTTTTGATCCCTTGCATTTTGTTTTACTTTCATTTCAGTTTACTATGTATATACTTTTTTTTTTAAAAAAAAATTCCGCTAAAAAGCTAAGCTAAGCTGGTTTTGTTAGGCAGACTTGTTAAGCCACTCTCAATTTGTTGTTATACACTATGTACTTCTCACAAAGACTCACAAATTCAGCTGAAATAAAACGCCATATCGGTTTTTTTCTTATCAAGGGTGATTCAAACCGAAACAAAAATTGCGACCTAGGGTCCGTCTAGTTGCGGCGTTTGAACATACTCTGTAAAGATAAAGAAACATTGGACGACGTTTTTTTTTTTTTTTTTTTTTTTTCCTCAAGTATATACCTCGGTATAGGGCAAAAAGGTAATTACAGTAACATATTAATGGCGAACGGATCTTGATTTGTTTCTTCTGTGCCGCAGTCTCGACGTTGCGTTATAGGGCAAAAAGCTAAATAAAATAAAGCAAAGAACGCGCACGTGGACGTTACAGATGAATAGTATGTACATATGTATCGTGGTTAAGCTTTTGCTGACAAAGCTCTCTTAGAAATATCAAGAACGCTGACTGAACATGGCAATTTACACATGCACATATTCACGAGCAATAAAAACAACAAATA
>CM069896.1:2642005-2654999 GCA_036034705.1 Thielaviopsis punctulata
AAAAAAAAAAAAAGCCCAAGCGGCAAAGTGACCAACGAATCTGGAAGGCGTTCCCTTTATTGCAACAGCAACAACAACCAACGACGACGACGACGACGAGATTCAACTTTTTACACCGGGGAGAGCACTAAAGTATATTGTCACTTCCCCTATTTGACCCCTCTGTATCACTTTTTGGTCTGCTTCTGCTTCTGCTTCTGCTTCTGCTTCTGCTTCTCCATTTGCGCGTACGTTTTCTTCCCTTAAATTTCATGACTTTCGTTTCCCTCCTTAGGTTGGCACGTTGAATCGTGTCATCATGGAACAAATCCACTTTGCCCCTTACATACCATCTCTCTACCTCCATAATATGTATGTATGTATGTATGTATACGTATGTACTTGTATCTACATATGTACATGTATGTATTCTTTTCTTTCTCGTCCCACGTCCCATTAAATTCCCTTGACGCTTTTTTCCTATAGCCCATGTTCCTGTTTTATCTCAAGACCCCTTCCAAGAAAAACCCCCACTGGTCGGATACATATGGTATACTAGCTTTATATATATACTTGAGATATCAGAAAATGCACGCAGAAAACGGCAAAATTCTCTTCTCTTTCACAATTTTACTGTATATCACTTTGCTATTCGAAATTGCTCTCGAAACCCAGTACCTATGTACATACATACTTCTTTTCTCAAAATTTTCTGTATTCGGCTCTAAAGAATTAAGCAATGCTAGACTGTGAGTCGTACATGGCAACCCCCTTCCCCAGTTGCAACCTTGATTGCGAAGATCTTCATCTTCCGGTGCTTTCTCATCTGAAAAAGAAAAAAAAAAAAAAGCACATGAATCTCTACCACGTATTTTACCAGGATGTCTAGCTATACACTTATAATTAGATTATACAACCTAGTCATCCACATCAACAACATTCAAAGACACCCGGATCCAATATACATATGCACATATGTACCATATTACATACCCACCAGTAAAGCCCCCTTGTTCTTCCAGTATGGACATACTTGCATCGTCAAATCTTATTCAGGGCACTCTCTTTTTTTCTTTCTCTCTTTCTTCTCCTCAGCTTCATATTCCCTTGTCCGTGGTCTATTGCACATACCTGAAGCATATGTACTATTCCAACAAAACTCTACTCATTTTATACTTGTATGTACAAGTACATATTTCCACAACTTGGAAAGATAGCCTGAACATGGAAAGCTGGGTATCCCGTCAGTATCGGAAGTGGATTTAACCTCGTACAAATTACATGCAGGCGCACCTAATTTAACTTCCACGTTAACATTACCACAGCAAACTTAATTCCAATCATGGGCTACATAGTACATATCAATAAGACAAAGATGGCTTAACACAGAACTTCACCCTTTTTTTTGGGCCCAGCATCGAATCATGCCTCATTGCCCCAATAAGGCATAAAACCCCAAGCTTTGCTTTACTTTGCTTTCCGGTAATCATCTCACGATACACGTGATCTACATGGCACAAAAAAGCTCCGTTATTCCAAGAAACAAAGCCACGATAGATTGCCATGTATATATGTACATACTTTGGCAAAATCAAGATAGAGGACCGCCTTTGACCCGTACCATTGTTTCTTGCTTTCTCACAATGTCGTATGCATCTTACAGCTTGGCTTCTTGTGTACGACGTGACATTGTTTGGTGAATTTTGCCAGAGTTTATCCGGTCTACATACTACCAGTACTGGTATGGTATACTATATATACGTACATACCGACAGCCTTTGCCGGCAACCAGAGCCCAGTAAGACAGCACCGGCTGGCCTCCAACAAAAGATAATCTCAAGATGTGCAGTTCATCGCCAACAGACGACCATGCTGTGTATTCAACCTGTTTGGGGAATCTATGTTCCATAAACCAGCAGCCTTCTCAACAAAGGAGCCGTATTCTAGACCCGCCAATTCATTGCACCATTTCCAAAAACACAAAATACCCGTTGCATCGTCAATTATTGTCAACTGGCCATACTTCCTGCTTTGCAGTACTCGGTCCGGACCACTCCCCCTTTTAGCAATTTCTTAGATGTATGCACGCAAATCAAAGACCATGGGAATTTTTGAAAAAGAGATGCACTTTTTGAATCGTTTCTATTTTTGTTTTGGTATGCGGGATCAAACGATTTAAGCAGAAGCCTTGGCCTCCTTGAGGGCCTTCTGTGGTGGTTGTTAGTAACAGCGCATCCAGACATGGCGGCGCGCTTTTCGGTAGTATCTGGCAAACATGCGACCGAGTAGGTCTGTCCATGTGCGTCGATCCCGAAAAGCAGCGTCATCAAGGCGAAGAAAAGGGGTGGTCGTACCAGAGCCTTCTGGGTGCCGTGCAGGGCGTGACGGTGGTTACGGCGGAACTTGGGGTCAGTACCCTTCAGCGAGGGGTATCTGGAGGTAGCGGGGCGCTTGATACTATATTTCGAGGAGAATCAGTCGGCTGTTCATTTTGCGATGAGGCCAAGCACGGTGACGATTCGACGTGCGAATATCTCGCAGAGCCCGATTGATTTCCGTTCTTCTTCAAAAAGCCAGTCACAGCATAGAGAGATCATCGTTCGCCATTGGAGGCGCTCCGTCGAGACATTGTCGTCGAGAATCGTTCATCGTTGACTGGCTGGGGAAATAAAAAGAACTCACCCGTTACGGTGGGCCTTCCGCGACTGGTTGTGCTGAGACGAGTTCTTGGACTCTGTTGGTATTTCGTTAGCATTACAATCGCCATTTCAAAGCCTCCTACTTCTCCCCCAAAAGACCAATCTTTGGAGTCGAATATCGCATTTCGAATTGCTGCGCTAAATTAAGCCAAAAACATCTTTATTTTTGGCATAAATTCGGCATAGGAAACGGTCACGATCGATTCGCCGGATGGGTATGGAAAGGATAGAGTAGGTTCGGGCCGATTTTGGGTTAATCGAAGCACATACTGGCCATGGCTGCTGATTTTTTGCTATGAACTTGGTGATCCAACGATAAACAGAATTACGCTTCTTGGAGCGGCTTGAGTCAAAATTCATTTTTGCCCGAATGCGCTGGTAAATTGTGTGGGGAGTAAATTCCTGCCCTAACAGGGCGCCACAATGTGGCGCTGGTCCACTTTACCGACGACTTGCTGGAGCGGGGTTTGGCGCAGGGTGTAGTACCCTAACTTTCTCGCATAACCCTAACAGTTCATTTTGCTTGCTCTACTTTCAACGTGAAATCGTTGCAGTTAATATCCTGCAATAATAAATTGTGCATACAAGTAGTAGCATTAAGTAAACATCATTCCCTCTTTGTGACACAGATAATCAATAAAATCTCTAACGAACATTTTAGTCTGTTACTTCTGGCAAATATGAAAGAATGTCACAAAGACCTGATGAATGTGGCAAATCAAATGTATTATATACGGAAAACTTCTAAGATGGCTACATATAAAGAAAGGAGTGAGTTTAACATGAAGAAATAGCTTATGAAGCCTTGACCAGAGCCATAGATGTAGAGGCCGAAGTCGAAGCAGCAGCAGCTGGCCCCTTGCGGAGCTGGCGAATGTATCTGAATAGGAGGACAAAGAGAAGTTCCATTCTGGTTTTATTAGCCGTGGTCTTTAAGTTTATTCGTCTTTCGTACTAACCTCTCCTTGGTGGTCATAAGAATGCCTTGGACCAGGAAGCCCTTTGTGATTTGCGGACCAATGCCTTTGAAGAGACCGGCGTACCCTTCCTTGGCAATAATGAACTTCATGACCTCAATAAAGCTAGTAAACGGCTTGCCGTTTCTTGAACGAGGAGGCTTGGACTGAAGTCCAACCTTGGCCACAATCAGCGGCTGAGTGGCAATGGTGGCCAGCGCCTTGGACATGGCACCGAGCACTAGAGCTGTGTTAGCTTGTTCTTCATAGATATTACCTGAACAAGTAGATGTAGACTTACAGAACGCCTCCCATGGCTTCAGACTTTTCTTGCCCAGGAAAAACGAGCCCTTGAGACGCTCGTACGCGCCATACGTAATGGCCGGATTGACAACCAGTACCAAGCTGGCCTTTAACCCTCTCCACAGTCCGCGCACACCATCCGGCCCATTGATGACCTCTAGCGCCGTCTCTGTCATACCCTTGCGCTCTTCCTTGCTCTGGGTCTGCTGGCGCGTCGTGACAACTGCCACGGGAATAGTGCACAACTGTGCGACAGCACCAGCTACGGCACCCAGAGCCAGCTCCACGGCCGTGGAGGGGTGTTGCGATGCGCGCGGTGATTTCATGTACAGCGAGCGCACGATGGAGTACCAGTAAAAGTAGGCAAAATTAGTGGAGGCTACGCCAATCAGCGAGCCACCAATTCCGGCATACAGGCCCGAGAGGCCCTCATCAGCTAGGATGTGTTGGATGGCGTCCATGGTGGAGACGTAGTGCGGGTCGGAGCTGGCGGGCTTGCCGTCCTCGGGCGACTCTTCCTCCTTGACCTGGACCTGCAGCTTGGTCTTGACGCTACACAGGATGGGTTAGTCATGTAGGAATAATCTACAGACGGGTATCTCTATGGATATTAAGAATGCGCCAGACGCTATAACGTCCAGCGCATGCGTTGCGACGGTAAGAGGCGTGTTTTCAGCTTGTTTTACATACATGTCTAGAGGATACACGAGGGCATTAGCCAGCACAGCACCAGTGGCACCGGCAGCAGCCTTGCCCCATGGCGACATATCGATTGAGGTTGAGTTTGAGGACATTGTGGAGGCTATGAGGGATTGATTGTATCAAGTGGCCGGTGATAAAAGGGGGGGGGGGGGTTTCCGGGTATGAGCTGAATATTGTTGTTATATAAGCTGAACCGATAAGCCAGCAAACACTCGATCGCAATCAACAAGCAAAGGACGGAAAAGAGAACTGAGTAAAATGATTGGAGTAAGCAATGCGATTCGGAAGCGAGAGGGTATCAAAAAATAAGACGCAGGGAAAGTAACAAAGAAAGCACACGCCAAAATGATGGGGAAAAAGAGAAGAAGAAAATATAAAGTCGAGATCCGTGACGTGGAAAAGTAAAAGCCACCGGAAAGTGCTACTATGAAAGAGTAAGAAAAAGAAGAATTCCGTTGGAGAAAGTACAACTTGGTTGTCCGAGTTCAGTGAGCGGCAACAACCTCGGCAGTGATAAAAGTGCGTTTTTCTTTTTGTGACAAGAAATGCGTTTTTCTTCTTCTTGTGTTGCTTTATCACTTGATTATCTTATACCTTGGCTGTAGAGAGAAGAGAGAAAGAAAAAAAATGGCAACTTGCCGAACAACGGCTACAAAGTAAAAAGATCCATGGAATTTGAACAAGCAGATTCTCCACTCATGATATAAATGAAGAAAAAGATCTGATTAGCAGCCCAGTCGGCCAACAGGGGATAAGGGTGGGTTGTAGAAGAAGCTGATTGATTAACTTGCAAGTGGCTTTTATGCAACTGCATAAAGCTACGGATTTATGCAAGCTGCCATTAATGAACAACAGCGTTGTTTGGCTTGGCATTAGCCAAGAAGTGAAACTATACAAGTAGTTACAGTAAAACACTTTGCAATGATGATATTAACATCATTTTGACTGCCTATTTTTTTTTGGTGATTTTGTTCACGATTGTACATTAAAATAACCTAGTTTCTTGACCATCAAGCAAACCCACTAACCCTTAGATCAGTCATTCATCTAACCCTCGGTCCCAGCCGTTTGTTGACCTCCCCTTCTGGACACTTAGTATCTCCAAGCACAAAATGTCGTCCAGCAAACAGGCCCAAGTTCGTCTTCACTTGCTCATAAGCCATAACATACTAACCCCTCTATCTAGGCACACGAGCTCCTGGTCTCGCAGACCACGGGCGCGCAAGCCCTAAAACATGCTACTTCTGCTGCCGAGCTCTACCTCGCCGCAGCTGCCGAAGCCCAGCCTGGCCCTGAACGCACGCGGCTGCGCGCCAAGTGTCGGGAGCTTTTAACAATTGCCGAGGCTCTCAAAAGCGCCGGAGCCCAGACCAAGACGAGTGCGGTGCCGGAGGGCGCAGCGGGGCGGCCGCTGACGGCACGTGAAAGGGCAATTCTGGTGCATGCGTCGAATCTGCACGGGACAAAGTATCCACCATGGACACAAGAGCCGGGCGACGAAGAGTTTTGCAGGGACGGAGAGTTGTTTACGTAGGTATATGTCACGAGAAAGAAGGCGTGGGAAAAATGCGAAATTGATGCTGACCTGGTTTTAAAGGGATGATGCAGAGTTTTCGCTGTCGCCAGACCAACTGGAGAATCTGAGCGGATGGAAACGACCAGCGGAAATCATACAGAGCAAGCTTCCTGGACATTCAAGCTGTAAGCCACTGATGAAGGCAGACTGCGGAGTTGACTTGGCACAGGACATTACCACGGACTGTTCTGTAGTAGCCAGTTTGAGTTCGGCGCTCCGCAACATGAAGCCCGGCAAAGATTCTGTAGGTTTCTGTTTACACCCAAATGTCTCTTTTATTAACTAAAAAAAAATAACAGCTGCTTGCCGGCATGATCTACCCCTTCAACAAAGACACCGGCCTCCCTGCCGTCTCAGACAACGGGAAGTATATTTTCCGTTTTCACTTCAACGGCTGTGCGCGCCAAGTCGTAATCGACGATCGTCTGCCGGCTACGGAATCCGACCGCACGCTTTACGTCATCGACCTGAGCAATCCAAGGTCGATATGGCCTGCGCTCGTGGAAAAAGCATACCTCAAGCTACGTGGGGGCTACGACTTTCCGGGGAGTAATTCGTGCACTGACTTGTGGGTCTTGACGGGGTGGATTCCAGAGCAGGTGTTTCTCCAAAAGTATTTTAACCCTAACCCATGCTTTTCCCTCTAATTGTGCAATCTTCTTGCTGACCTCTGGAACCCTTTGGCCAACAGGGAAGACCTTGATTTGGACCAGATATGGGACACAATTGTCACTGGTTTCCGCACAAAAACGGTCATCATCACGTTGGGCACAGGCCGCATGTCGCACTCGGAGGAAAAGGCCGTCGGGCTTGTGTCTGAGCATGACTATGGTGTGCTGCAGCTGGACGATGTCGGAGCCGGACGGCGCATGCTTGTAAAGAATCCATGGTGTAACGGGCCGGCGTGGGCGAGTGTACACAACCGGCTAGATTCTTCCTTGACCGCTGCTCTGGACGCCTTGTCTGTCGGTCCAGAGTCTAGCCACCCAGCTCCGTCTTCTTCACCATTAGCTCTCGGCCCTCCTCACTCCCCGCCCGACCCTCCAGCTGCAGACTCGTCGGTCTTTGACGACTCTCGCGCCTTCTGGGTCACTTTCGAGCAGATGACGCAAAACTTCGAGTCCATGTACCTCAACTGGAACCCGTCGCTTTTTAAGTTCCGCCAGGACCACCACTTTATGTGGAACGTCGTGCCCGAGAAGAACATGTCGCACACCGTTTTCAAGAACCCCCAGTTCAAAGTCTCTTGTTCTGTGTCTACCACTGTCTGGATTCTGCTTGCCCGCCACCACAGAGACGAAGAACTTGCTCTTTCACGTGCCCGTGTCCAGGCTGATCCCCGCTCCGACAGCTGCATGGGATACATGAGCTTAGTGGTTGCGCGCACCGATGGCGCCCGGCTTTTTAAATTGCCCAAGGCCGCGGCGGCGTCAACTGTGGCCCGTGGTGACTTTGTCGACTCACACCACAGCCTGACCAAGGCCACTCTGGACCCTGGATCGTACACAGTCGTCCCGCTACACGACCGCCTACCACTGCCCGCCTACTCCTTTACTCTATCCTTCTTCTCCATGGCGCCGCTTACTGTCACCGCCGCCCCGCAACGCCGCGTCTTCTGGACCCGCGCTGATACTGCCTGGACGCGTCGCAGCGCCGGCGGCAACGCCTCGTTTCCCAGCTACACGCTCAACCCACAGTACGAGTTTACGCTCCCACAGCCGTCGACGCTATCGCTACTCCTCGCCTGCGACGCTACTGACATCCCGCTGCACATGGCGGTGCTATGGTCGTCGCCCGGCCAGCGCGCGCACTACCCGCTGCCGCGGCGTGTGATTGTCGGGGACTCGCGCGAATACACGCGGCGCTCGGCCAGCATCGAGCACCTGTCGCTGGACGCCGGCACGTATGCCGTGGTCTGCTCGACATTCCAGCCGAACCAGTTTGCCGACTTTTCGCTGCTGGTTGGCTGCGACGCCGTGCAGGTGGCGCTGACGCCAGTGCCGGCGGCGAACGCGGGAAAGTTGCCAGTGAGCATGGACACGCTGATGTTTGCGCAGGGTACGAGCCGGGCGCGTGTGGGCGTGAGCAGTCAGAGGCTGGCGCGGGCGAATGCCATGATGCACGTGGTGTTTGACGCGGGACACGCGGGGACGTCGGGGCCGAGTTCGAGCGGGAGCGGGAGCGGGGGTGGGAGTGGAGCGATGCATCGGTCGGGCGCGTCGTCATCGGTGTCGTCAGTGTCGTCCATGTCGTCGTCGTCATCGTCGTTTCGATTGTCTGTTGTGTATGGGTCGGGGCCGGCGGAGGAAGTTGTGGCTGTTTCAGGCCACGGAGAGTTTCAGGAGCTCAAAACGCCGCTGGCTACAGAGGACTTTGATATTGAGCCGGGACGGGTGCGCAAAAGTGGGCTATGGATTGTAGTGGAACGGATTGGCGGGCGATTTAGCAGCGAGGCGGTGCAGGTGGAGTTGTTTAGTGATGCGCTGTTAAGCTTAGGACAGTGGGAGATTACAGACTAGGTTGGGATCACTTGGGACGGTATAGAAGCAGCATTGAATAAGTCATAATCAACATGAATCATCGTGAATTATCGGTACAAGAACAAGCTAATAGAAACAAGAGTAACAAGCAAGACGAGAGAGAGAGGCAGTGTGTACTGGGAACAATGGCTGCGCTCAAGTTGTGATGCTACATGTATAAAGTAATACTATAAACCAGCAGCTCACCTGGTTCTCAATGAACTGCTGAGGTTGAGTCTGCCCATGGAAATGCGATGGTATCTAAACATAGGAAAAGAAGAGGCAAGTCGTAAATCATGAGCCCATATAATACAGGATACAGGGGGAGGGGAAGAGAAGGAGAGGAAGAAGAAGAAGAAAAGAGAAAAGAAAGAGAGGGAAAGAAAATTACGGACCGGTTCTTCTCCGCCGGCCTTTTTTGTTGCCGTCCGGCCGCTGTGAAAGGACTTCACGGAGTGCCGGATCATCCAGGCTTTTTTCACTATGTCTAGTTCTGACGTGTCTTGTCGTAGTTAGCAGCTGGTTCCTCAACATAGAAAAAGAGGAAAAAAAATACCTTTGTAAATTGTCTGGCCGTGGATACTTGCGATCTTGATCCGGACAAAACGGACACACGTACCGCGGCGACATGTGGATATGACTATGCCGCACCATTTCATTCTTGCGCTTAAATCCCTCGCCGCCTTCGGCCCGTGGACATCCGGCATATGGACAGTAATGCGGCCGTGACGACGAGTGCACATTCATGTGTGAGTTGAGCAGATACTGGGTTGAGAATGGTTGTGTTTTGCAGCCCTCAATGGGACAGCGGAACTCGTTCTGCTTGGCAAGCCCCGACGACGATGTGGCTGAGTGTGCCGATGGACTCGTCAGCCGCATGCGGTCGTGCACGTCCATGGCGAGCATGGCGGCCGTCGACGTATCCCGCAGCGGATGATCGTGCGTGTACGAGTGATGCGACGAGCTGAGCTGGTACGACTGCATGGACGGCGGCATCGGCAGGTTGTGCGGGCTGGTGCCAAAGAGACTAGGCGAGATGGGCGAGGCCGTCGAGTCGGCAAACGACCCGCGCGGCCGTCGGCTGGTTGATGACGACACGGCGGGCGCCAGCGGGTACAGCGGCTCATCGCCAAAGAGATCGTGGATTGACGGGAGCGATTCCCGCTTTGAGGGGGCGCCACGACTGCGGCTGTGGCTCATGCTGTGGCCGTGACCGACGGGCATGCTGTGTGGAAAGGCCAGAGCATCGTGTGGCACGTTGACATTCAAGATAGGCGAGCCGTTGCTCTGCAGCGACATGTGGCGTGACTCAAAGCTGCGCGTGGAAATTGGCAGCGGCGCCGTGGATGAGAGAGATGAGCGCACGTAATGCGGCACGCCGCTGTACGAGTTGGCACGGGCCGAAAAGTCTTTGGGGTGGGACGGGAGTGATGAGGCCGACATTGCTTGCACAGCCATTGTTTGCAGATTGGTTTGGGTGGGTGATGAGGTAGAGCAGGTAGAAACAGCGTCTGACTCCACTGAGCTTAGCCGTCTCCGGTCGCTAGAAGAGGGAGAGAGGCCGCGGTGGTGGCGGTGGTGGTGGTGGTGACGGGAGTAGTCGTGGTCTGGGTCTTCGGGGATACTGGAGTGCACGTGGTGGTAGTGACCGTAAGGGTTGGTAGATCCGTTGTACTGATGGCTGTGATTGTGGGAAAGAGACTGGTCAATGTCGTAGCTAGACTGGTAAGACGAGGGCGGATACTGGTGAAAGTGCCGAGAGCCACCGTCATCAATGGAGACATGTGATCTGCCGCTGTAGATGGAGTCGGGGGAGGAGCGCAGATCAGGGCTTCTGTGGGCAAGAGGAGTGTCGTTGTCCGAGTCAGTGTTGGTGGTGGTTTTGGTGGAAATGATCACTGGCCTTGATGGCGAGGACTGTGTGTTGGTATAAGAGGTGGACATGATATAGAGAGAAGAAAGAAAGAAAGAAAAAAAAAAAAAAGAAAAGAAGGGAGGGGAAAAAAGAGAAAGAAAAGTGTATGAGGCCGAGAGAGCAGATGTGTGAACGAGGTGGATGGGGCCTTTATATAAACAGACGAGGCAAGGAGAAATTATAATGAAGTGACAGGGTTCCCTAGAAGTATACTATGTACATATGTAGTAATGCATGTGTTGCATGTAGTACATAAATCAAACAAACGTCCAAGCACAAAGAGATAGAGAAATCGAACCGTGCTGTGCTAATGACCTCACAATGCTTAGAATCCGCAGATCGGGCAAGTGTATTCTCTGGGAACTTGGAGTAGCCAAGAGGTCATGGGACTCGCGGTCGCTATGGTGTATGTCTATACAAGTATATACCGTACAGATACACATACAACAGAGTTGCAAGCCGTCTTTAGCTTCACACTCACAGTGCTAACGCAGCGGAAATCTGACTAGCGGCTTAAAGTGGCGTAAGAGTGACAGACGGCGGCGAAAGACCAAGACGAAGTCGAAGACAGAAGAAGGGTAGGATGGGACTTGTGGTTTTGACAGAAGTTGGAAGTTGATTGAGGAGTGAAGATGAGGCGAGGTGAGACAAGACAAAGACGAGCAAGTGAGATTGGGGGAAACCAAGTAGGAATGAGTGTGTGTACGTAAAATATATGTATGGATGTAGAAGTGTACATAGGTTTCAAAGACGATAACCGAGGTCAAGGCCGAGTCGAGTCTACCAGTAGTCAAGTCTAGTCGAGGCGAGTCGAGGCTACCTGTAAGTCCAATGGTTTTATAAGAATGAAAGGCCGAGTCACGGCAGACCAGAGGCAGACCAAGGTCGGAACGGATGGAATTTCAGAGGAAGCAGGAAAATAGAAGAAGGGGAAAAAGAAAAAGAAAAAGTTTTCACAAATCGAAGTTGGAAAAAGGAAGACGTAAACCCCAGTTTTATTTCTTGGGAAGGAGGGAGAAAAACAAAAAGGAAAGAACGAAAATCCGGGGGAACGTCAAAATTCTATAATATGGAAAAAAAAAACCAACCCCAGAATTCTGGCCCAGATAGGCAAAGCTAGTTTAGTGTTCTTGTCTCTAGAGTCAAACACCATGTCAGAAGGATGGGAAGAACACTTGTACAGAGTACATACTTGTATGTATGTATGTGTATGCAAAACAAGAGAAACATGGGGTACAAGTATTATGTACAGTAGACAACGACGAGACAGAACAAGAAAGTAAGGTTTTGTTTTCCATTATGGTGTGGTTAAACCGACTTACGTACAGAGTACATATAAGTACAAGTGACAAGCCGAAATTTGTCAATTTCTTTTTTTACAATAAAAACAAGAAATCCCCCCCCCCCCCCCCCCCCCCGAAACAGGGAACGTGATCTTTCCCCACACATAGAGGCGGAAACGATGTTGAGGTTCTGCTCTCTAAGGATTGAGGCGAAAATAACACTAAAAAACTAATACACAAAAGAAAATGTCACGTCACTTTGCTAAATTTCCATGTATAAGCGATGACCAAAAAAGAAGTTGAACTTATGGGGGCACAGGAGAAGTGAGGCAACAAGAGGAGATCGTTTTGTGATGATGATGATTTGGAGATCAGATCATGGGGACTCGAGGTTTTTTTTTTGCTGTTTTTAGGTCAAGCCTCGAATAAGACAACAGGCAAAAAACGGATATACTACACCCTCATCAGACCACAACCCTCTTTATGAAGAAAAAAAAAAGAAAAAAAAAAAAACAGCCGCAGCGTTTCAACGACACCACTCATTCCAAACAGGATTACTATATGTATATCCCTCAATTACACACTCTGGACCCACAAAAAGACTGCCTTCTATGCATCTGTTTAATAAACTTTTCTATTATCATCAAAAGCTCAAACACAATGCCAAACTACGTACAAGCATGTAGTAGATTGCGTTTCTAACACCCTAGATCCTGCTATGTATCTTGTTTTATTTACTTTTATCACACGGCAATCCAGAAACCTCATTTGCATTTATGTTTGCCACTGAAACCCATGTTCTCATCATAAGCAGCCAACTCCACCGCAGCGACTTGGCATTCAAGAAAAAAACAAGGCTATGATGCAAGAGTTTCACTGTGATCGTCCATCACTTTCTCAAGACGCCACTTCTTGTGTTTCTGCAGGCTCAGCCCTTTTACACGCAACTGAGAGATTTAGCCCATCGCACATGCTCACAACTTGAGTTTTCACTTGTCGTTTGGTAGCAGTTAAAGCCAATGGCGCCTATTTTTTTTTTTTTTTTGGAGAGAGGGAAAAAAC
>CM069896.1:2662242-2681537 GCA_036034705.1 Thielaviopsis punctulata
TTGCTCCCATTTCGCCACTAACCTTGCAAGCTATCTAACTTGTGTTCACGAAGTGTTTTTTTGCCACGGGTAATTTTTCTTGTAGGATGAACAAGTTAAAAGACCGCGTACAGATGAAACAGAATAGCACAAGAAGAAAAGTTGCATATTTGTACAGAGTATAGAGTATGTACTATTTGTACAGTATGGACATACAAGTACGGAGTAATGTCCCATATTTTTCAAGGGTTGGACGGAGAAAATAAAAGAAAGGACTTTGGTATCAAACTGTCACAACCGCTTCTGAAGAGAAGAAGAAACAGGGAAACCGGGAAACCCGTTACAGCTGATGTATATTCTCCGGGACTTTTTATTTTTTATTTTTTTTTCTATTGCTACGAGAAGAGAACGATTGCAATTGAGTCCGTTTATGTTTGTATGTAGTACATACACGCACAGTACGTACGTACAAGTCCTTGCAGGGTTTCGTGCCCATGAAAAAAAATCCATCGTTGTCTCATCTAATGGAGGAGAGAATGGGCGATCAAAGGATTAAAGGCAATATTAATCGGCTTTTCTTTTTTTTTTTTTTATCGACAAGGAAGGTAACTCATGTTGCAACTTACGCGTTTCCTCAATATCTATACATGTATGTATGTACGTATTATCTACTCTACTTGTACAGTATGCATTATGCATGTTCATTCAAAAGGGGTAAACCGAGGCTGACAGCCTGTCTTAAACCTCCTCCTCATCCAATGCTCAAACGACAATACTTCCTAGTGCCATTGTTGGTTTCAATGCTAAAGAAGTTTATTTTTTTTTGGACGTATTAAACACCAGTTCTTAGGGGTCAGTCGTGTTTCAAGAGAATCTAGTACGAATGAGTATGTATTGCACTTTTGCTTCTCATTGCGAGCCCAATGTACACCTGTATGTATGCAAGTATATACATACATACAATAACCCCTAAAAGTACCATGCAAGCTATAGCTTATTACTCTGCCTTATCAGCTATGCATTGTATTGGTACCAGTATGTATGTATGTATACAACCATAAAAATTCTGTATCTCATTTTCAACTTCATGATACCTGGCTGTGGTACGACCTTCTTAATTTGCCCATGTTCCTCTTCGTTTTCACAAATACTGGTATAGTATCTTAACCAAATTAACCCACTTTCGCCCAGTAACTGATCTCAATCAAACTCTATCTTGACCTTCTCTCTCTTCTCAGCAACCAGCTTGCTTGGGATAATTTCTTCCGACAAGAAGCAACAAGTAGAGAACAAAAGAGAATCAGTACATACATAATCGTTCGTTGAAGTGAATCCTTTATAGTGTACCCCGTCAGCCGCTTCACTCTCTTCCCTCTTTTTTTTTTTTTTTATCCGTAAATCTTCAACCCTGGCTCACCCCCGCGACAATAAGAGAAATCCCTCCCAGATAGACAGGACCAAATTCCCTTCAACATTTCCGACATTGCACCCGAGTGTTGTTATTTTCCTTCTTGGGGCTTTGAAATGCTTTATGAGGCTTGCTAGGGGAGTTCGTCTTCGTCTGCGGAGATTTTTATTTTTTCAAAAAAAAAAAAAAAAAAAAAAAAACAGACCGTGATAATAGGCTGCATCTTCAAAACGCAAAAGAAACCCTTTTCCACCCATAGTCCCTGCACATACGTACAACAGCCAGCAGCATATACTACATAGTGTACCTTCAATCTCATCTTTTATACGTCTTTTGTGATCCCTTCCACAAGAGCCGTGACTTGTCCTTTATCTGACACTCAGGGTAGCCTCGAAATGTATCACTGCTGTATCCAATACCCTTTAGGTTGTTTCCATATTTTCTCTCGGGTACTCAAATATCACAAAAGGCTTAGTAATAAGACTTTCGCCGCCGTACCAAGCTTTTTCATGGGAGGAGGGTTATGCAACCAAGCCTTTGTTGCCTGTTCATTTGCTCCCGATTTTGAACACCATAGGCTATTCTTACATCCCAGGTTTTTGGGTCTGTTTGGTATTCAGTCGTCTTCGAATGTGTATCGTGTGTTTGTAAAACGGGAAAGCGCCCATTGAAGGTTAAATGCGTACACCAACCCAAGGTTTCTCAATTGGCTTTAATTCAATGTGTTATCGTGTTTCTTGTCGCAAAAGATCTCCCCGCCGGTGGTTGTTGCGGGAAGTGTAATCAAAGTACATGCATATGTATATACTGTTATGGCCATTATGTGTGTGTTACGCAGCCCCGGTATGTCTAACCTATGTACACATTCTTTTTTGAGAAGCTGCGTTTGCAGAAGAAAAGCTTCCTCATATGGGCAGGTAGTAGTAGTAGTAGTAGTTGCATTAAACTGTAAAAAGTGGTGTTTGCACATGCCATTTAAGCCCTCTGCCTAGGCTGCTGTGGTAATTGAATTGCCTTGTTCTTTTGTTTTCTCGTGTCTTCTTCCGCACTTGCTTTTAGTAAAAATCGATATCTCGGGTTTTCTATCTGGGATTTCCAAGATTGACAGGCACGGCTTGGCGAAGTTGGCCGCCTGTACATACGTATACATACTGGTATGTATGTGGTACATGTCTACAAGCAATCCTGATCAGGTTCGCTTTCTTACTTTTTTTTTCTTCTTGGCCGTGTTTCTTCTCAAACCACCAAAACCCAGCTTCAGTATCAAAAAGCCAAGAGGGATGAAAAAAGAAAAAAAATAAAACAGAAACGATAGTACAAGTAAAAATTCCACCATAGCTGCTGTACGTAACTTGCAGCAGCAGAATCAACAGGGGTACGAGGATTTTCAAGACTTTCCTTTTAAAACCACACCTTCCTTTCCATTTTGTCAGGGATTAGCTTCCATTTAGGAATAATAACACGCCCCTTCCTCTTGGCTTGGTTTCGTCGTTTAAGTGTACAACCTCAGGATGGGAAGGAACTTACACCAGACTGTATGTAGTGCAGAATACAGGCACAGCGGGTACGGTTTAATGTCTTGTCTTGGGAGTGTTCTTGACCTCTTCACGGGGCCCATATTAGAGGGGCTCATCGTCCGGCTTCATTCCACAAACTTGTTTCTCTTCTCTTTCTTTTTCATTTTCGTTTTCACACAAGTTTGGATCTTCACTCTCTTTCTCCCTTTTACCTTCACCTCTTTTTCTCCTTTTTATTCTTTCCTACTTGCTTCTTTCCTCTTCATTAGGCAGCCTATTCTATTTCACGATATTACCTAGACACACAGCAAAGCAAACAATCGCCTGGCACTTGTGTTTTCATCTGCTTTTCTCCCACGACCTACCTTTCTCAACCACTGACTGAATCGATCAACCGAATCTCCACCTAAGCATCAACCACCTAACTACCTTTGTCTACAATTCACCATGACTGGTGGTGCTGCTCCCGCTTCCTCTGCTGGCGGAGGTAACTCTACCGCAGCAGCTGCAGCTGCAGCAGCTGCCGCCGCCGCCAAGGCCGCCACTGCCGCCGCGTTCAAGGAAGCCTCTACCTGGAACACCAACTTCTCAAACTACCTTTTCTGGATATTCGGCTCCATTGCCATTGTCCTCTTTGTCTGGACTGTTTTCAGCTCTGCCCACCGCAGACTTCGTCACATGGTTTGCCTTAACAATGACAGCCAAAGATATTTTGCCCGTCCTGGTGCCCTTTCATGGTTTAAGAAAAATATCATGTACGCCCCCATCATGAACAAGCGCCACAACCGCGAGATGCAACTTTCATCGGCCGTCAATATGGGAACTCTGCCCACCCGTCTGGAGCTCGGCTTCCTGATTCTCTACTTTGCGACAAACATCATCTTCTGCGTCTGCGAGATCCCTTACTCGGAAACTTCTGTCATCGCCCTCAAGTCGGTTCGTAACCGTTCTGGTGCCCTGTGCCTGGCCAACATTGTAAGTCATCCCTTGGCTTGTCTTGGCATGAACCAAATCTCATACTGACAACCTTTAGATTCCTCTGTTCCTAATGGCCGCAAGAAACAACCCCCTTATTGTTCTGATGGGACTTTCCTTTGACTCGTTTAACCTACTCCACCGTTGGTTCGGTCGTATCGTCATTGTCGAGGCCCTGGTTCACACTCTTACCCATTTGGCTTCCAACGCCACCGACGGTGACTGGAGCATGGCTATCGCTTCCGCCTTCAAGGTGCCTTTCCTTTTGGCCGGTGCCGTGGTATGTATTCTATTCTTAGTTCACTGGAATGTTACCACTGAGACTAACTCTTATAAAACAGTCGACTATTGGCATGACATTCATTTTCATTCAAGCCTGGAGCCCTATTCGCCACGCTTTCTACGAGACCTTCAAGATCCTTCACATTCTCGGAGCCATTACCGCTGTTGTCGGCCTGTACTACCACCTTCACCTGGACAAGCTGCCTCAGATTCCCCTTTTGCTGGCTGCCATTGGTATTTGGGGTACTGACCGCGCTCTGCGCGTAGTTCGCATCATCTACAACAGCTTTGGCTCCGGCGGCACCCGCACTATCATTGAGGCTCTGCCCGAGAACGCTGTGCGCATCACTGTGACCCTGGCTCGCCCTTGGGACTTCAAGCCTGGCCAGCACGCCTACCTGTACCTACCCTCACTCACATTCCTCCAGTCGCACCCCTTCTCGGTGGTATGGAGCGAGCAGGTCCCTGACGCTAACGCTGAACGCCTTGCCATGACCAAGCAAGACGCCGTGAGCCTCAACAAGACTTCCATTTCATTTATTGTGCGTGCTCGGACTGGTGCCACGATGACCATGTACCAGAAGGCTGCTGCTGCGCCTGATGGTCGCCTGTCGACTCGCTGCCTGGTTGAGGGACCGTATGGCCACCTTCCCAGCATGGCTTCCTACGGCACTGCTATGATCTTTGCCGGTGGTGTTGGTGTTACACAGGCTGTTCCTCACGTACGCGAGCTAGTTGAGGGCTATGCCAATGGCACTGTGGCGACCCGCAAGGTTGTTCTGGTGTGGATAATTCCCAACCAGGATCTCCTGGAGTGGATTCGGCCGTACATGACGACGATTCTGGAGATGGAGAAGCGCCGCGAGGTGCTCCGCATCATGATCTTTGTCACGCGGCCCCGCTCGGCCAAGGAGGTGCACAGCCCGTCGTCCACGGTGCAGATGTTCCCTGGCAAGCCCAACATTGAGACTCTGATTTCCATGGAAATGGAGAATCAGGTTGGTGCTATGGGAGTGTCGGTATGCGGTCCTGGTGCCGTGAGCGATGAGGTTCGCAAGGCTGTGCGTGCGCGCCAGATGTATGGCGAGGTTGACTTTATGGAGGAGGCCTTTACATGGTAAAGAAAGCCCCCCCCCCCCTTTTTTTTTTTTTTTTTTCTTTCTTTTTGTCATGTCGATTAAGAAAGGCAAAAATGAAGCCGTTTGAGGGGGTTCTGTTTTCGTTGCCTTTGACTACTCTCTATCATGGTCCAAGAGAGCAGTGCATATGTTTGGTTTTTGGTTCTTTTTTTTCCCTTTTTTTTCCTTCTTTTTTCGTTTGTTTTTACTACCTTGTTTTCTCGGTTGGCTTTTCTTTGGATTTTGCGTTGGGGTTTTTGTGTTATTTTTCTAGTTAGCCCTCATGTACATATGGCTATGTGTTTTATCTATGTGGAATATCAAGTCGGAAATTTGTGCTTTGAACTTTTCCAGCTTAGGCGTGTGTGTTTATGCTATGTTTTGTGTGTCAATGTGAGGATGAAAGTGGATGTGTAACTTGTTGGAAATAAAAAGTTAACGAGCTATGACGTATGGTCGATACTAGTACTAGTAGAGTAGTAGTCTTAGTCCATAATACCTGAAGCGTCAACAACAAGCAAGCTTCAAGATCAGGATTGTTAGCGTCAGGTGACTTTGATTGTACTTGTGCATATACTACATATGTACATAGTACCAGTACAGTAGTAGTCAAGAACCCGACGCCAGCTGTTGGCAGGCCAGCCAGCCACCTTGGAAATCGATTCTGAATAGGGTTTAATGGGTTCAAAATAAAGAAAGGCCCCCTCCTTTGCGCCCAAAATCTGAGCCCCCTCGGAAATATTAAAACATTGCCATTTCTTCCTCTTTTCTTTCTTCTGTCTCTCCCTTTTTTTCTTGTTGCTTCTCTCGTCGCCAGTCAATTTTTTGTATAGCTTTTGGGACAAGTCTCGTGCACGTTTTCTTGCCCATTATTTTCTCCGAATTCAACCGCGGATTCCATTATTGCCTCATTGTCTGGTGATATTAAATACAGTCCAAATCAGCCTTTTATTTACAGAGCTTCAACTTTGTTTTCCAACAGTCGCAGTAGGCCCTGCTCAAAGAG
Source organism: Thielaviopsis punctulata (assembly GCA_036034705.1). Taxonomy (NCBI): domain Eukaryota; kingdom Fungi; phylum Ascomycota; class Sordariomycetes; order Microascales; family Ceratocystidaceae; genus Thielaviopsis; species Thielaviopsis punctulata. The sequence goes on from CM069896.1 coordinate 2,668,528, forward strand.
AAATCAGCTGACTTGGCCGGTCCAACGACTGTTTGCTTCTGGGCATATATGTATGGTACATGTATGTGCCTTTACACCTCATTTATCTCTTACGTTTTCTCATATTATTGGTATTCATCCTGCTTTGCGTGATTCTCCTTGTTTATCTCTACTGGTAGAGCTCGCCTCCCTATGAAACAAGCCCAGCTCGCCAGTTCAGAAACACAAGTTTTTGGTGCATCTCGCTTCGTTATCTCCTGCTTCCTTTATTCCGTCCAATCCGCCTCTGCTTGACTTTTATTTCCTCTCTCGTCTTGCTCTTCTTGGACTTTTGCTACTATCACAAGCCTATCCCTTTTCTTTTTCGTATTCTCTTCTCGGACGACAGTTGAGCACCGTCTTGTCTTGGAATCAAAGGCGAAGGCAGAAAGAAACAAGCCTCAAAAAATAATAAAAATAATAGGAAAAAAAAAGAGAGAAAATCCGGTCTCTGCTTAACTGTGGGTTGGCAATACTTTACTTTCAATTCTTCTTGCTTGTTGTTCTGTTTTTGTTCTCCTTCATCTCTCGTCCGTCTTATGCGTGGTATTATTTGACGCCTTTTTGAGTCACTGGGAATTTGCTCTGCTTTGACGGAGCGCACACTTGAGCTATTCTTTGACATTCTCTCGGCTTTGAGACCCTTCTGAAATCGCCATCTGCCTTTCATTTTTTTCCTCGCATTGTTGTTCAGTTGCGAACTTTCAATCGCTCATTAGCAAATCCCCACTTTGTGCCCCACTACAACCTCCGGGACCCGCTCCGATTTCGACCCACCCAGCCCCGATTTTTACATTGCATACATACCATACATTCCGCGAGTTAGGATCCAAGCACATACATATAAACCGGCAAAAATGGGTCTGGTGTACAACGAATACCTCAGTGGAGACACTCGCATCTACCAGTGCAAAAAGTGCAACACCCATCTTTCATCACAGGAAAAGATTTTGAGCAAGGTGCGACGGACCCAAAGAAGGCCTTGACACGATTGATAAGTGCTAATTCTAGACAGCAATTTCGGGGTGCCCATGGAACCGCGTACCTGTTCGATGTCGTCATAAATATCAAATGCGGAAAGCCCGATGAGCGCAGCATGACAACTGGCCGCCATATCGTGCGCGACATCATGTGCCGACACTGTGGCGAAGTTGTTGGCTGGACCTATGATAAGGCCTACGACCAACGCGAGCAGTACAAAGAAGGAAAGTTCATTCTTGAGCTCAACCAGCTCTCGTACGACTAGAACACGCCGGGGTCGCCTGTAGCCGGATCAGCGCCGAGAGAGGACAATCACGAAACAAACGGGGTCCATGGCGATAATTTGAGACGAGGCGAGCAATGGGAAACCGAGGCCGCAGAGGGGCAAGGAAATGGCTACGCAGCGGTAGTTGAATCCGTAGCGGCAAATGTCCCGTACACGGACTATGACTTTTTCCTTTCAGAGTCGGAAGACGAGTTTATGCGACACAATGTAGCCGAAGTTGCCCATGGTGGTGATTGGTTTGTTCTGGACAGTGGTATAGAAGGCGGTCGAATCATGGGCTTGCAAGCCATTCCAAGAACCATTCATGATGGCAATGGATCTCAGTCTCAGCCCGGTGGTCGTTGATGTTGAAGCCAAGAGGGCTGATTGGGTTAGCGGTTTGTGTGTTTCTCTGTTTTATGTGTGTGTGTGTGTGTGCGTGTGTGTTTATCTGTAGTTTAGTACTTTTGAATCAATATTTTCAACCCCCCTCCCAAAAAGGCTTTTGAGTTTCTGTGTATTAGGTGTAACGGATGTAATACTACTAATATTAACCAGCAATTCTAGAGTAGATACTATAAGTGAAAATAAATGCTTCATATCTCTGATGGGGCGGATGATAAGTAATGCTATATAAATGTGGCCAGGCATATCTTGCGACTATACTACTACTACCACTGCTACACCAATAAGTTTATTTCAACAATGTAAATGGCAGTATCGATGGGAAAAGGCAATTCGCACATGGCTGTGTGCCAGTACAAGCCCACCTAAATATGCTCAATCGGCTCCTCAGGCAGCAACTCCTCCACCGGCTCATCGACGCGCAGGCACTTGAGCGGCGGCTGCACGAGCCCGTTAAAGACAAAGGTAAAGTAGACGAGAAGGACAAAACCAAGCACTTGGAGCCACTTGAAGGTCTCCCAGCCTAGCGCCAGCGAGGCTATCCAGATGAACAGCGTGCGGCACGTGTCGATAGTGGAGCGCGAGGTGGCGCTGACGGAGCGGGTGACGGAGAGGCCGAAGAAGTTGAAGCCGCTGGATGATATTGTTAGCTTTATTTGATACCAGAGAGGGAAGAAAGAGAGAAGAAGAAGAAGAAAGAAGAAAAAAAAAAGAAAACTCACCCGATGCTAATCATAATCAAAAAGCTAGAGAGAACCAACTCGCGGCTGCTCGTCATTTGTCTCCAGCCCTCAGCCATGTCAAAGATAGAGCCCCGTCCAGCATCAGTCTGTCCGTACACCACATGCATCGCCGCCATGCCAAACAGCGTGACCAGAAAGCCAAAAATGCCCTCGTAGCCCACCATGGTGATGGGGTCGACCGGCGAGTTGGCCATGATCCACTCCTCCAGGACAAACTGCGTGGCAGTGAAAATCTGCGCGCCGGCAATCAGCAGCACGCCGACCACCGCCAAAGCCGCCGTCTTCTCAGGCGCACCCTCGACCGCCGAGCGCACCGCCTTGGCCACGGCGTCGCGCGGATGGTCCGGGTATATGGCGCCGGCAAGGCCAACAACCGCCACGCCGGCTACGACGCCGGCAAGCGACAGCCACTGGAAGGCGTGCAGCTTGTGGCGCAGAAAGATGACGCTAAACAGGCCGACAAAGAGCACGAGCGCACCGCGCGTCATCTGGTAGATGGAGGCAGCGACCAGGAGGAGGCCGACGTTCATCAGGGTGGTGCCGCAGATGTCGCAGATGGCGGGGAGAGCGAGGAGGACAACGCGCGTGCCGCGCAGCGTGTTTGGGGCATCGTCGGGCTTGGGGAGGAGAGTGGAGTGGGCGGTGGGAGTGGTGTTGGTGTTGTCAGTATCAGTGTCGGTGTCGGTAGTGGGCAGGGCGGTGTAGGCGGCTGTGCGGGAGTAGCGGTTGTAGAGGGCAGTGAGACCGATAACCAGCCAACAGCCCATTTCGCCGACAAACATTTGTAGAGTCTGCCATACGGGCTGTTCAAAGTGCTTGCGCTTGGAAGGGTCGAGGGAGTCGCAGTTGGAGACGCACTGTTGGTCCTGTTTTTGGTAGCGCAAAAGCGGGTTAGTGTGGCTATCTTTCAGTGGCGATAAAAGAGAGTGAGAGACAGAGGCAGAAAGGGGACGCGACGAAAAGAAACAGGACAAAACGGAAGCAGTAGACTCACCTGGAACTTGGTCAACATAGTGTTGGACACACCAGTCAGCAGCATCATAGCCACGAGGACTGGAACCATGGACGAAGTCGTCATTTTGGACGATTCCGAGTCTTTTATTAGATGAACTTTTTGCGGCGATAAACAAAAGCGCGATGACCAGAGAAAGAATCAAGCCGACACCAATATATAGGGGGTCAAGCCACAAGAACTTGAAGCAAACAATAAAAGTCACGATTTGAAAGAGTTTGGCTTGGGGGACAAATAATAAGATTTGGGTTGTTGATGAAAAAAGGAAAGAAGCGAAAAATCAAACACCAGAAAGCTTCGTATCAAAGCAATAAAAAAGGCAACTTCTGAAATGGGAGGGCAGCTTCCCAGAAAGGAAAGTATTATGATTTCATTGGCTGAGAGTCAGGAGCTGATAAGACAAATCATTACTGTATGTACAAGTTCATATGTACAAGTACATACATAGTGTATGTAGGTACTTATATACAAGAAACATTAGAAGGGCATCGCTATAGGAATGAATGCCAGCAGGCCGACAAGGTGCTTGCAGAAACTCCACATGACAAGTCACGTGCTCAAGCTGGAGCTGATCACATCACCCTTACAATGGGCGAAGTCATTGATACGTATGTACATACATGTATGTACATACGTATCAATGACTTCGCCCATTGTAAGGGTGATGTGATCAGCTCCAGCTTGAGCACGTGACTTGTCATGTGGAGTTTCTGCAAGCACCTTGTCGGCCTGCTGGCATTCATTCCTATAGCGATGCCCTTCTAATGTTTCTTGTATATAAGTACCTACATACACTATGTATGTACTTGTACATATGAACTTGTACATACAGTAATGATTTGTCTTATCAGCTCCTGACTCTCAGCCAATGAAATCATAATACTTTCCTTTCTGGGAAGCTGCCCTCCCATTTCAGAAGTTGCCTTTTTTATTGCTTTGATACGAAGCTTTCTGGTGTTTGATTTTTCGCTTCTTTCCTTTTTTCATCAACAACCCAAATCTTATTATTTGTCCCCCAAGCCAAACTCTTTCAAATCGTGACTTTTATTGTTTGCTTCAAGTTCTTGTGGCTTGACCCCCTATATATTGGTGTCGGCTTGATTCTTTCTCTGGTCATCGCGCTTTTGTTTATCGCCGCAAAAAGTTCATCTAATAAAAGACTCGGAATCGTCCAAAATGACGACTTCGTCCATGGTTCCAGTCCTCGTGGCTATGATGCTGCTGACTGGTGTGTCCAACACTATGTTGACCAAGTTCCAGGTGAGTCTACTGCTTCCGTTTTGTCCTGTTTCTTTTCGTCGCGTCCCCTTTCTGCCTCTGTCTCTCACTCTCTTTTATCGCCACTGAAAGATAGCCACACTAACCCGCTTTTGCGCTACCAAAAACAGGACCAACAGTGCGTCTCCAACTGCGACTCCCTCGACCCTTCCAAGCGCAAGCACTTTGAACAGCCCGTATGGCAGACTCTACAAATGTTTGTCGGCGAAATGGGCTGTTGGCTGGTTATCGGTCTCACTGCCCTCTACAACCGCTACTCCCGCACAGCCGCCTACACCGCCCTGCCCACTACCGACACCGACACTGATACTGACAACACCAACACCACTCCCACCGCCCACTCCACTCTCCTCCCCAAGCCCGACGATGCCCCAAACACGCTGCGCGGCACGCGCGTTGTCCTCCTCGCTCTCCCCGCCATCTGCGACATCTGCGGCACCACCCTGATGAACGTCGGCCTCCTCCTGGTCGCTGCCTCCATCTACCAGATGACGCGCGGTGCGCTCGTGCTCTTTGTCGGCCTGTTTAGCGTCATCTTTCTGCGCCACAAGCTGCACGCCTTCCAGTGGCTGTCGCTTGCCGGCGTCGTAGCCGGCGTGGCGGTTGTTGGCCTTGCCGGCGCCATATACCCGGACCATCCGCGCGACGCCGTGGCCAAGGCGGTGCGCTCGGCGGTCGAGGGTGCGCCTGAGAAGACGGCGGCTTTGGCGGTGGTCGGCGTGCTGCTGATTGCCGGCGCGCAGATTTTCACTGCCACGCAGTTTGTCCTGGAGGAGTGGATCATGGCCAACTCGCCGGTCGACCCCATCACCATGGTGGGCTACGAGGGCATTTTTGGCTTTCTGGTCACGCTGTTTGGCATGGCGGCGATGCATGTGGTGTACGGACAGACTGATGCTGGACGGGGCTCTATCTTTGACATGGCTGAGGGCTGGAGACAAATGACGAGCAGCCGCGAGTTGGTTCTCTCTAGCTTTTTGATTATGATTAGCATCGGGTGAGTTTTCTTTTTTTTTTCTTCTTTCTTCTTCTTCTTCTCTCTTTCTTCCCTCTCTGGTATCAAATAAAGCTAACAATATCATCCAGCGGCTTCAACTTCTTCGGCCTCTCCGTCACCCGCTCCGTCAGCGCCACCTCGCGCTCCACTATCGACACGTGCCGCACGCTGTTCATCTGGATAGCCTCGCTGGCGCTAGGCTGGGAGACCTTCAAGTGGCTCCAAGTGCTTGGTTTTGTCCTTCTCGTCTACTTTACCTTTGTCTTTAACGGGCTCGTGCAGCCGCCGCTCAAGTGCCTGCGCGTCGATGAGCCGGTGGAGGAGTTGCTGCCTGAGGAGCCGATTGAGCATATTTAGGTGGGCTTGTACTGGCACACAGCCATGTGCGAATTGCCTTTTCCCATCGATACTGCCATTTACATTGTTGAAATAAACTTATTGGTGTAGCAGTGGTAGTAGTAGTATAGTCGCAAGATATGCCTGGCCACATTTATATAGCATTACTTATCATCCGCCCCATCAGAGATATGAAGCATTTATTTTCACTTATAGTATCTACTCTAGAATTGCTGGTTAATATTAGTAGTATTACATCCGTTACACCTAATACACAGAAACTCAAAAGCCTTTTTGGGAGGGGGGTTGAAAATATTGATTCAAAAGTACTAAACTACAGATAAACACACACGCACACACACACACACACATAAAACAGAGAAACACACAAACCGCTAACCCAATCAGCCCTCTTGGCTTCAACATCAACGACCACCGGGCTGAGACTGAGATCCATTGCCATCATGAATGGTTCTTGGAATGGCTTGCAAGCCCATGATTCGACCGCCTTCTATACCACTGTCCAGAACAAACCAATCACCACCATGGGCAACTTCGGCTACATTGTGTCGCATAAACTCGTCTTCCGACTCTGAAAGGAAAAAGTCATAGTCCGTGTACGGGACATTTGCCGCTACGGATTCAACTACCGCTGCGTAGCCATTTCCTTGCCCCTCTGCGGCCTCGGTTTCCCATTGCTCGCCTCGTCTCAAATTATCGCCATGGACCCCGTTTGTTTCGTGATTGTCCTCTCTCGGCGCTGATCCGGCTACAGGCGACCCCGGCGTGTTCTAGTCGTACGAGAGCTGGTTGAGCTCAAGAATGAACTTTCCTTCTTTGTACTGCTCGCGTTGGTCGTAGGCCTTATCATAGGTCCAGCCAACAACTTCGCCACAGTGTCGGCACATGATGTCGCGCACGATATGGCGGCCAGTTGTCATGCTGCGCTCATCGGGCTTTCCGCATTTGATATTTATGACGACATCGAACAGGTACGCGGTTCCATGGGCACCCCGAAATTGCTGTCTAGAATTAGCACTTATCAATCGTGTCAAGGCCTTCTTTGGGTCCGTCGCACCTTGCTCAAAATCTTTTCCTGTGATGAAAGATGGGTGTTGCACTTTTTGCACTGGTAGATGCGAGTGTCTCCACTGAGGTATTCGTTGTACACCAGACCCATTTTTGCCGGTTTATATGTATGTGCTTGGATCCTAACTCGCGGAATGTATGGTATGTATGCAATGTAAAAATCGGGGCTGGGTGGGTCGAAATCGGAGCGGGTCCCGGAGGTTGTAGTGGGGCACAAAGTGGGGATTTGCTAATGAGCGATTGAAAGTTCGCAACTGAACAACAATGCGAGGAAAAAAATGAAAGGCAGATGGCGATTTCAGAAGGGTCTCAAAGCCGAGAGAATGTCAAAGAATAGCTCAAGTGTGCGCTCCGTCAAAGCAGAGCAAATTCCCAGTGACTCAAAAAGGCGTCAAATAATACCACGCATAAGACGGACGAGAGATGAAGGAGAACAAAAACAGAACAACAAGCAAGAAGAATTGAAAGTAAAGTATTGCCAACCCACAGTTAAGCAGAGACCGGATTTTCTCTCTTTTTTTTTCCTATTATTTTTATTATTTTTTGAGGCTTGTTTCTTTCTGCCTTCGCCTTTGATTCCAAGACAAGACGGTGCTCAACTGTCGTCCGAGAAGAGAATACGAAAAAGAAAAGGGATAGGCTTGTGATAGTAGCAAAAGTCCAAGAAGAGCAAGACGAGAGAGGAAATAAAAGTCAAGCAGAGGCGGATTGGACGGAATAAAGGAAGCAGGAGATAACGAAGCGAGATGCACCAAAAACTTGTGTTTCTGAACTGGCGAGCTGGGCTTGTTTCATAGGGAGGCGAGCTCTACCAGTAGAGATAAACAAGGAGAATCACGCAAAGCAGGATGAATACCAATAATATGAGAAAACGTAAGAGATAAATGAGGTGTAAAGGCACATACATGTACCATACATATATGCCCAGAAGCAAACAGTCGTTGGACCGGCCAAGTCAGCTGATTTCTCTTTGAGCAGGGCCTACTGCGACTGTTGGAAAACAAAGTTGAAGCTCTGTAAATAAAAGGCTGATTTGGACTGTATTTAATATCACCAGACAATGAGGCAATAATGGAATCCGCGGTTGAATTCGGAGAAAATAATGGGCAAGAAAACGTGCACGAGACTTGTCCCAAAAGCTATACAAAAAATTGACTGGCGACGAGAGAAGCAACAAGAAAAAAAGGGAGAGACAGAAGAAAGAAAAGAGGAAGAAATGGCAATGTTTTAATATTTCCGAGGGGGCTCAGATTTTGGGCGCAAAGGAGGGGGCCTTTCTTTATTTTGAACCCATTAAACCCTATTCAGAATCGATTTCCAAGGTGGCTGGCTGGCCTGCCAACAGCTGGCGTCGGGTTCTTGACTACTACTGTACTGGTACTATGTACATATGTAGTATATGCACAAGTACAATCAAAGTCACCTGACGCTAACAATCCTGATCTTGAAGCTTGCTTGTTGTTGACGCTTCAGGTATTATGGACTAAGACTACTACTCTACTAGTACTAGTATCGACCATACGTCATAGCTCGTTAACTTTTTATTTCCAACAAGTTACACATCCACTTTCATCCTCACATTGACACACAAAACATAGCATAAACACACACGCCTAAGCTGGAAAAGTTCAAAGCACAAATTTCCGACTTGATATTCCACATAGATAAAACACATAGCCATATGTACATGAGGGCTAACTAGAAAAATAACACAAAAACCCCAACGCAAAATCCAAAGAAAAGCCAACCGAGAAAACAAGGTAGTAAAAACAAACGAAAAAAGAAGGAAAAAAAAGGGAAAAAAAAGAACCAAAAACCAAACATATGCACTGCTCTCTTGGACCATGATAGAGAGTAGTCAAAGGCAACGAAAACAGAACCCCCTCAAACGGCTTCATTTTTGCCTTTCTTAATCGACATGACAAAAAGAAAGAAAGAAAAAAAAAAAAAAGGGGGGGGGGGGCTTTCTTTACCATGTAAAGGCCTCCTCCATAAAGTCAACCTCGCCATACATCTGGCGCGCACGCACAGCCTTGCGAACCTCATCGCTCACGGCACCAGGACCGCATACCGACACTCCCATAGCACCAACCTGATTCTCCATTTCCATGGAAATCAGAGTCTCAATGTTGGGCTTGCCAGGGAACATCTGCACCGTGGACGACGGGCTGTGCACCTCCTTGGCCGAGCGGGGCCGCGTGACAAAGATCATGATGCGGAGCACCTCGCGGCGCTTCTCCATCTCCAGAATCGTCGTCATGTACGGCCGAATCCACTCCAGGAGATCCTGGTTGGGAATTATCCACACCAGAACAACCTTGCGGGTCGCCACAGTGCCATTGGCATAGCCCTCAACTAGCTCGCGTACGTGAGGAACAGCCTGTGTAACACCAACACCACCGGCAAAGATCATAGCAGTGCCGTAGGAAGCCATGCTGGGAAGGTGGCCATACGGTCCCTCAACCAGGCAGCGAGTCGACAGGCGACCATCAGGCGCAGCAGCAGCCTTCTGGTACATGGTCATCGTGGCACCAGTCCGAGCACGCACAATAAATGAAATGGAAGTCTTGTTGAGGCTCACGGCGTCTTGCTTGGTCATGGCAAGGCGTTCAGCGTTAGCGTCAGGGACCTGCTCGCTCCATACCACCGAGAAGGGGTGCGACTGGAGGAATGTGAGTGAGGGTAGGTACAGGTAGGCGTGCTGGCCAGGCTTGAAGTCCCAAGGGCGAGCCAGGGTCACAGTGATGCGCACAGCGTTCTCGGGCAGAGCCTCAATGATAGTGCGGGTGCCGCCGGAGCCAAAGCTGTTGTAGATGATGCGAACTACGCGCAGAGCGCGGTCAGTACCCCAAATACCAATGGCAGCCAGCAAAAGGGGAATCTGAGGCAGCTTGTCCAGGTGAAGGTGGTAGTACAGGCCGACAACAGCGGTAATGGCTCCGAGAATGTGAAGGATCTTGAAGGTCTCGTAGAAAGCGTGGCGAATAGGGCTCCAGGCTTGAATGAAAATGAATGTCATGCCAATAGTCGACTGTTTTATAAGAGTTAGTCTCAGTGGTAACATTCCAGTGAACTAAGAATAGAATACATACCACGGCACCGGCCAAAAGGAAAGGCACCTTGAAGGCGGAAGCGATAGCCATGCTCCAGTCACCGTCGGTGGCGTTGGAAGCCAAATGGGTAAGAGTGTGAACCAGGGCCTCGACAATGACGATACGACCGAACCAACGGTGGAGTAGGTTAAACGAGTCAAAGGAAAGTCCCATCAGAACAATAAGGGGGTTGTTTCTTGCGGCCATTAGGAACAGAGGAATCTAAAGGTTGTCAGTATGAGATTTGGTTCATGCCAAGACAAGCCAAGGGATGACTTACAATGTTGGCCAGGCACAGGGCACCAGAACGGTTACGAACCGACTTGAGGGCGATGACAGAAGTTTCCGAGTAAGGGATCTCGCAGACGCAGAAGATGATGTTTGTCGCAAAGTAGAGAATCAGGAAGCCGAGCTCCAGACGGGTGGGCAGAGTTCCCATATTGACGGCCGATGAAAGTTGCATCTCGCGGTTGTGGCGCTTGTTCATGATGGGGGCGTACATGATATTTTTCTTAAACCATGAAAGGGCACCAGGACGGGCAAAATATCTTTGGCTGTCATTGTTAAGGCAAACCATGTGACGAAGTCTGCGGTGGGCAGAGCTGAAAACAGTCCAGACAAAGAGGACAATGGCAATGGAGCCGAATATCCAGAAAAGGTAGTTTGAGAAGTTGGTGTTCCAGGTAGAGGCTTCCTTGAACGCGGCGGCAGTGGCGGCCTTGGCGGCGGCGGCAGCTGCTGCAGCTGCAGCTGCTGCGGTAGAGTTACCTCCGCCAGCAGAGGAAGCGGGAGCAGCACCACCAGTCATGGTGAATTGTAGACAAAGGTAGTTAGGTGGTTGATGCTTAGGTGGAGATTCGGTTGATCGATTCAGTCAGTGGTTGAGAAAGGTAGGTCGTGGGAGAAAAGCAGATGAAAACACAAGTGCCAGGCGATTGTTTGCTTTGCTGTGTGTCTAGGTAATATCGTGAAATAGAATAGGCTGCCTAATGAAGAGGAAAGAAGCAAGTAGGAAAGAATAAAAAGGAGAAAAAGAGGTGAAGGTAAAAGGGAGAAAGAGAGTGAAGATCCAAACTTGTGTGAAAACGAAAATGAAAAAGAAAGAGAAGAGAAACAAGTTTGTGGAATGAAGCCGGACGATGAGCCCCTCTAATATGGGCCCCGTGAAGAGGTCAAGAACACTCCCAAGACAAGACATTAAACCGTACCCGCTGTGCCTGTATTCTGCACTACATACAGTCTGGTGTAAGTTCCTTCCCATCCTGAGGTTGTACACTTAAACGACGAAACCAAGCCAAGAGGAAGGGGCGTGTTATTATTCCTAAATGGAAGCTAATCCCTGACAAAATGGAAAGGAAGGTGTGGTTTTAAAAGGAAAGTCTTGAAAATCCTCGTACCCCTGTTGATTCTGCTGCTGCAAGTTACGTACAGCAGCTATGGTGGAATTTTTACTTGTACTATCGTTTCTGTTTTATTTTTTTTCTTTTTTCATCCCTCTTGGCTTTTTGATACTGAAGCTGGGTTTTGGTGGTTTGAGAAGAAACACGGCCAAGAAGAAAAAAAAAGTAAGAAAGCGAACCTGATCAGGATTGCTTGTAGACATGTACCACATACATACCAGTATGTATACGTATGTACAGGCGGCCAACTTCGCCAAGCCGTGCCTGTCAATCTTGGAAATCCCAGATAGAAAACCCGAGATATCGATTTTTACTAAAAGCAAGTGCGGAAGAAGACACGAGAAAACAAAAGAACAAGGCAATTCAATTACCACAGCAGCCTAGGCAGAGGGCTTAAATGGCATGTGCAAACACCACTTTTTACAGTTTAATGCAACTACTACTACTACTACTACCTGCCCATATGAGGAAGCTTTTCTTCTGCAAACGCAGCTTCTCAAAAAAGAATGTGTACATAGGTTAGACATACCGGGGCTGCGTAACACACACATAATGGCCATAACAGTATATACATATGCATGTACTTTGATTACACTTCCCGCAACAACCACCGGCGGGGAGATCTTTTGCGACAAGAAACACGATAACACATTGAATTAAAGCCAATTGAGAAACCTTGGGTTGGTGTACGCATTTAACCTTCAATGGGCGCTTTCCCGTTTTACAAACACACGATACACATTCGAAGACGACTGAATACCAAACAGACCCAAAAACCTGGGATGTAAGAATAGCCTATGGTGTTCAAAATCGGGAGCAAATGAACAGGCAACAAAGGCTTGGTTGCATAACCCTCCTCCCATGAAAAAGCTTGGTACGGCGGCGAAAGTCTTATTACTAAGCCTTTTGTGATATTTGAGTACCCGAGAGAAAATATGGAAACAACCTAAAGGGTATTGGATACAGCAGTGATACATTTCGAGGCTACCCTGAGTGTCAGATAAAGGACAAGTCACGGCTCTTGTGGAAGGGATCACAAAAGACGTATAAAAGATGAGATTGAAGGTACACTATGTAGTATATGCTGCTGGCTGTTGTACGTATGTGCAGGGACTATGGGTGGAAAAGGGTTTCTTTTGCGTTTTGAAGATGCAGCCTATTATCACGGTCTGTTTTTTTTTTTTTTTTTTTTTTTTTGAAAAAATAAAAATCTCCGCAGACGAAGACGAACTCCCCTAGCAAGCCTCATAAAGCATTTCAAAGCCCCAAGAAGGAAAATAACAACACTCGGGTGCAATGTCGGAAATGTTGAAGGGAATTTGGTCCTGTCTATCTGGGAGGGATTTCTCTTATTGTCGCGGGGGTGAGCCAGGGTTGAAGATTTACGGATAAAA
>CM069896.1:2681560-2711042 GCA_036034705.1 Thielaviopsis punctulata
AAAAAAAGAAAAGGAAAAGAGAACAGAAGAAGACCTGATTGGTATAAAGGTAACCCTAATTACTTGTCAGACCTTGAGCTTGCTTAAAGAGGATCTGCGGTTACTGCTCTCATATAAGTATGTATGTGTATATAATAATTGCTCCCATTTCGCCACTAACCTTGCAAGCTATCTAACTTGTGTTCACGAAGTGGTTATTCGCCATGGGACAGGTTAATTGGCCATTTACATCCGTCATGTAAAATCTACAAGTTGATCAAAGATTAGAGTACAAGCCTGCCTCTCACTCTTACGCCATAAATCACGATGAGGGTTGTGCTTTGGCACAGAAACTTGGAGAAGTTGAAACTGAAATGTTGGGCAGAGACAACTAACTATTGGGCGGAAAATTTGAGCAAGTTCTACTTTTCTCCGGTTAGTGAAAGGACTCAATCCCGATGCCCGTGTTTACAAATGGGCCTAGTACATACATACAGAGTACAAGGAAAGACAAGAGGACTCGGAGGAAGTGGTAAGATAAGCCAAACAAGAAGATAAGAGGCATGTGGCCAATGCTCTTTTCTCTTGATTTTCCAACCATATGTACATATACTACAGAGTACGTATGGTACATGTTACCGTACAGTAGTTCTCGAGTCGTGGCAACTCATAAAGGAATTGCATACATACAATAAACAGCGCCGACCTTGACCTAGTATTTACTACGTACATATGTATATCCGGGTTGAAATAAGAGCGTGATGTACATAAATATTTAGCAAGAATTAACAGGATATACATACGTACACTTAGCGTGTACAAGTACAGTAGAAAGCAAGGCCTCATTCGTAAAGTGTCTGCTATTTATTAGGTATTATTGTTTCCCAAACTATGGTAAGTTATAAGTGGCACTACATTAAAAGAAACGCAAGGAAAAAAGACGGACATTCTGTCGATCTTGTCTGGATACGAGAGGGAGAATAAGGGGGCGGTAGTTGGTCAGAGAGGAGCAACAACTGCCGGAAAAGAAATGGGGCAAACAAAAACGGCCAAATTGTATCTTTAGAGAAGGAGGCTTATCAATCTGGATTTGGTATGTAGTAGTACGGTTGTACTGTTGTTCATGTAAAGATATGTAAAATCTATGCTGAATATCATGAATATATTGACATCAGACGGATAAGATTGCCTGCCATATTTTTGCTTTGGCTTTTTCTTTTCTTTTTTTTTTCCTTGTAAGAGAAGGTACTAGAGCCCATCACATGCTTAAAAAGCACACGTTCATAAACGAGCTTGGCCCGATCTGACCTACAAGAGGATGATCATTGAGTTTGTCATGACGATGAATGGCACAGACTATCTATATATGTATACATATATCTATCGTTCTTTCCGGTCCTTCCTTTTTTGTTACACTTAATACTATGTACATACTACGTACATCCATCTGATATCGCATCCGAACACTGTTTTTTCTTGACCTTCTGTATACAGCCCGTGAACATCACACAACGATCCCTTAGCCCTAACCAATTCCATGCTCTATTCTTGTCTTTCCTTTTCCTCCTCCATTCTGATTCTGTAGATCTTTTGTTCTTCTTTTATCCTTGATTCAGTTATTGCTGTTCAGGGTTTTATATCAAGTGATATATCTCGGAGAAGGCAGTTTTAACCTCGTTTCCTTGATCGCGTCTCATTGCCACTTTTTCAAGATCCCCATCCTCGCGTTAACCAAAAGGCTTCACAGGGGTAATGAATAGATAAAAAAAAAAAACAAGATCTCCCGCGCGGCATTGCGGGGGTTGCTGATGTGTATGTATTTTAATTCTACTTGTACCAAATATTAAATGTGTAACCCATATAACCTACCAAAAAACCATTAGCCCAAGATGGCAAATCCTCGTGCATGAAGAACCCTGCAATACTACGTTTCAGACTGGGTAAAATCAGCTTCCTCTTATTATAGGGCGTGTTTTCAATCCATGGAAGGGGTTACATTCAAATCCAACTTGGGATAAAAAAAATAAACATAAAGAAAGCAATTACTTTGACCTGATTATCGCTACGCTCTTCCTCTTCACTTCAGCTTACAGGTACTGTCATGGTCAAACGATATGTCGCCCGTGTCTTGACATGAAGCACGGCCAGTTGCAAAGAATCAGTCATATACATACATACAGAGCAATAGGGCGTCTACAAGCAGCCATCCTAACTTGTTCTAACCATTCACCATCCAAGGTCGGACGTCCGACCTATGTACTAAACCCTGAGCGCTTAGCCGCACGATCTTCATGATCCACGTGACTGATGCTAGATATAACCATAACGAAAATAGCAATTCTCCATTAAGCGTTGAAGTACAAATTTATGCTCAACCTCAATCATGATCTTCGCTATATCCCACGTTTCAACTGTTCTTGTTCTTTGTTTTTTCTTCCTAATAAATGAAGAACTTTAACCTGAACCCTCCAAAAATGGTTCGATGCACAGTTATTTAACTTCTTACAAGTAACATAAATAGCCTCACCTCCAAATAGTCATCATATTGTCCCTGCTGAGACCGACACGGAGATCTTCATCTGGAAAATCATGCTGCTTATTTTTGTTCTGTACTACTACAACCAAGGCTTGCTTGTTCACATCACCCATGGAAGTCTTTTGTTCGAATATTACCAAGAACAAAGTTCAAGTTTGAAGCTGCGACAAAACAGGGGCCAAATGTGAAATGCGCTCTAATAAAACCGCAAATTCCCTTGAGCCAGTGAATATTGGTGGCTGCTATCTACTCATGGCTTTATTTAATACACGAGGCTCAAGGGCACTAACTTGTTGCTTGAGCATTATTAGGGTTGTTGTAGGGTTATGTCCGCGCGGGCGGTCAGCCGTGGAACTTGGACAACGACGCCATGGAAACAATGCAAAAGCACAAACAAGCTTACATACATATGTACAGCCGTATGTAGAAATCCACGTTTGAAAGAACAAGTCATGAGACAAGAAAGCTTTCAGTGAAACACAGTATGTAGTACGTCAAAACTGTCCATTTCTTTTGTCGATGTTTGCACATTTATCTTCTGCAAGCCATAACGTCTTCGATGCCCATCAAAGAAAACCTTGTATGCACGAGCTTCTCTTCTTCCTGCTTTGTGATTGATTTTTGGGCTTTGTTTCTTGTTTCTCTTACCGGCCCGGTTGTTTTTTTCAAGTCTCCCATGCGCCGCCACGCGAGGTTTCAAGATCCGACTACACATTAGGCCGACTTAGTCTGGACCCAAAGGCGCGTACAAAGCCTTGATAAGAATTGAAGCTATCTGCTGTCAACTGACTATTTTCCATCATAGACATATGAATATACAATTAGAACAAGTATATTACCAAAAAAAAAGAAGCAAAGGCAATTAGTCCATTAAAATTTTAATCTATGATAATCAAGTGAACCGGCCACATGTTCTGGTGCATCCATTGCCGGCCATATATCCTTCAAACTGCCTCACGTATAATACTCTCCATGCTCTCATGCAGACGACTTAGAATCGGCCGACCCCGCTCATATTGGCCCTCTAGGGAACTCGCCAGAGTGTCCTTGAAAGGACTAGGTAAAGGACTTCCTTGCGACCCATCCATGGAGCTTTTTGCAACGTTCGACGACGCTTTGGTTTCCAAAACAATGTCTTCGATACTGCGGGGTCCTTTGTCCATTCCAGATCCAGATCCAGATCGATTGTATCCAACCCAGTTCTGTGTGCGGATATTGCCACTGCCACTGTTCGAGATTCCCTTGCTGTTCCGAATCGTGTCAATGAGCCGTCGAGGAGTAAAGAGTGGCTTGAGAGCCGGAATGCTGGCACACAGCATGGCCACGTTGATTTCAATCATTGACCATACATTGACCTATTACTGATTAGTACCTGGCCATTGGTGTAACTACGCTTGTATGGGATAACACTTACAGCCAGTGAACTCCGAAATGGATCCTTTGCTTTGGTATATGTCTTGATGCTTTTCAGTCTGATAATCGACGTAATGCAACCAAAGCAGCCGACGCCAAAGACTGCCAGAAGAGCAAACTTTTCCTTGGACGGTCGGTTGATCTTGCGTAGTGTGCAAATGGGGAGGCCGAGGATCCAAAAGTCCGTGAGGATGTTGATGCCTGAAGTGGCTAAAGAGGTTAGCTTTGTGCTGCAACCCAGGCAAGCACTTGGAAACTCACAATAAAAGAATGCTGTTGTGTCGATGCAGTTTTCGTTGCCAACTCTAGTCAAGTCCCACCACTTGTTCAGAGGCATGCATTGATTAGTGGTCACAATGACGCAAACAAAGAAGAAGATGGTGTGGAAAATCAGAGTCCCAAGAGTCAAGCGCCGGAACCACTTCTCAACAGCTGGAGCATTGTTAGCAGTGTACATCAATAGGAGTGCATAGGTCGTACCAAACCGTAGATACATTAGGAGTATCGAGATTTTAATCAAGGATACTGTAATGTAGTAGGTAATCTCAATAGCCAGAGTTATCTTCATCAACTCAACCATGTTCTCATATGTTAGAGTTGTCATGGGAAATCCAATGTGATTAGCCTTTCCATAGTAAAGCTCAATGACATAGGCAACAGCAGCAAGCTAGAGAAATATTAGCTATCTGAATAGTGAGTGTGTGAAAATGAAAGCATACATAAGCGGCAGTGATGGTCAGGTCGTCCCAACCAGGCTTCCGAATGACAAGACATCTTATCATCAACCGTATTAACATAAAAACCCCTGCATCTGTCAGTATATAGTACATATGTATGTATACCAGTAGTTAATCAGGAACAAAGCTTACCGGAAACTGCCGTTAAGACAGTTGCTGAAACAATCATGCCATCCTGGCGTTGCTGATCTGAAGGCATTGCAATCGATAGTATCTGCACATCGAATGATGCCGACTTCAGCAAGAGGAAAAGAAAAATGACAAGAACAAGCAAATGACAGGGACGAAGCCCAAGGGCATCGGACTGTTTATGAACGCGAGAAAGAAGAATGTAAGCAAAAGAGAAAAAGAGTGAATAAGCCAAATGTAAATATACCCCAAGTGAGTGACGGCTGACTTATACAACGCGTTCTCAGCGCAAGGGAAGCGAGTCTCTAGTGCCCAAGACAAGAGAAATACCGGGATTCCGCTTCAACCTAGCGGACTAAGTTTGCATCCAGAGGCCGCGTAGACTGAGCTTTTCTTTTCTTTTATTTATTTTTTCACCAAATCCATTCTAGTTGTAAATGTGATTCCGGGGAGTCGATAGTCATGTACATATGCTACTTCTTTTCCGGTGACTAGCGGTATTTCTGGCTCACAGGGTACTAAAGTTCAAACTCAGATATCAATGGGGCCCATGACTGACACTAGTCTTGAGAGCCAAGACAGCTTGACAAATGTGCAATGCAGGCGCAAAAAAAGGAAGCCAGGCTTTAGTTGAGCTAACTTCGCGCATAAGGGATAATCATCACAAGCCACGGCTGCCGCAAAGTACATAAAACATACACATACTGCGTACGTACTTGTACTATGTACATAGCAGCAAAGTACACCAACTCGACAGGGTGGGATTACTGGTAGTCCTAGAAACGTAGCAGTCAATGAATGTGACTTTGATGGATCAGGTCCTCAAGGGAGACGCCTCTAGACCAAAAGAGTTTTCACTTTTGCGGAAATGTGAATAAGTGAGAGGGATTCAAGGGAGAGACCGCCCTAGCAACTCGAGATGTTGATTTGACTGGAATCGAAGCAGGCCAGACTAAACTGAAACTGCGTTGGCTGAGCAAGACATTTCAATAACAGTGCAGTCTGTCACTTCTAGAGCGGGCCTGTGAATTTATGTCTGGTAATTTGCATTTACACATGCACTTCACATATACTATCTACTTATTGTTAGTACATATCTACCAGTACAGTATGCTATGTATGTTAGACGACTCGCCCATCCATCAAGAGATCTGCATACTTTCAAAAGCAAATGTCCCCAACCATAAACATAAATCCCTTGGTACAGATGTAATCAATCACTTGAGTGATGATATGTGTAAAGCCACAAATGAAATATGTATAGCCGCTGGCTGTTGTCATATGATATAGGCTTTCATACTTTTGTACAACTGGTGTTCAGAAGCATTAGCCTGGTTGATCACCGTTAAATTACTGAATAACGGAACAAGGAAAGCATACTCAGTTCAGCTGATGGAGCATGAAGAAGCAATTATCGAGTTTGACCTAGCAAGAGTTTCCATGGATCAAAGGTAAATAGTTCGGAAAGAAGGGGGAAAAAAAGCAACTCTCAAATCAAATCGTGACTACTGTGTACATCGCAGTCGTTAAAAGAGTGGCGCTGTGGAAATTTAGATTGCATTGTTTTGCCTAGCCGCAGTGTTTTCTGAGCTTTCAATTATGATGGCGAGGCGAGAATGTGATCAAATGGGAGGATATGAGATCTTACAGTACGTGTATGTATGTAGATACTGGAAATGGTTTACTATTGCGTGCGTAATGCATTTATGCATAATACATGTATTGATGTACATAAATCATAAATATGCATGTACCAGGTACGTATTCAGATCTACGGTGTGGTACACACTTGCGCTCTGTTTGGCTTTGTCATTGCAAATACAAATACCCGGGCCTATTCCCGTATTACAAATTCGAGGATAGACCCGGTACAGTCAGGTCAGTCTACAATTAACTTAGAGGCAAGTCTTCCCTAAAAAATCAAGACCCCTATGGCACGTTTTGTCACAAGCGGCCGGGAGTCCAACAGAAGAAGCCAGGCAGACTGCTACTAGCACGAAACGCTAATAGCGCCAACACTATTAAGCTCGTATTGAGGGCTTGGCTCTAGAACTGCTAGCTACAGTACGTACAAGTAGTACCTATGTATGTATATACTACGTATGTACTGGTAGGTGCAGAGTAGTAATATATGCATGCATTGGATAAATAGTATGTGTATGTCTGTAAGTATGTACTACATACCACAGAGCATATACTATGTACAAGTACACTTGAATCTTTAACGGTTGTTGTTCGGTCGTCGGATGTCGGATGGCTTGTCGGCGGCCATGGATGAACCATGGACCCTGTGGACGGCAAATAAGTGGGACTGGCGCCTCGGTTATAAGCAACTTGGACTGCGGAAACAAAACATGTTGTGTACTACATACATACGTAAATACTTCCCCCGGTCAAGTACATACCTGGTTTACACCAAGTCAGGGCTGCCTGTTCATGTCCTCGCTCTAGAACCTCGTCACACATTTCAATCGTGTTTGAAACAAACTCTCTCAGAAAATAAAACTCATTTCACCATGAATCGGTTCATCTCACAGGCCATTCCGCGTCTCCAAGGTGTTTGAACAAATCGTGCAACCAGCAATCATCAGCGCATGTTTTTCTCTGATGGCGTGGCTCAATCCTGGTTGTAGCGGAATTGGCCGGCCCATCTGAGCAAAGAATAGAACCACAAATCAGACCACCAAAAACAAAACTATGACCAAGATTGATGCCCCTCGTACAGGCAAAACTAAAAGAAATAATCGCGAAGATGACGGGCCGACCTTTATATAAAAGTTGAGTGATCCAAAATGAGAAGTTGCTGTTCCTCATCTGTCACTCATCTCATTTCATCTACCTTTATTTGCTTCCATCTCTTCTGCTCTTGTTTCTATAGTAAACCGGCATATTCTTCCTGCTGCAACTTATACCCCTGGTAACACCGAATTCAAACCACCCTTGTTAGTTTGACATACATACATACATATACATACTTCATTGTGCATACATAAACTTCCCAAAATGGCCTCCAGACTGCCCATGAAGCACATTGATCGCCGGGATTTGTACACCAATCTCGAGACGCGCATCCAGTATCTGCACAGCTTTCTTGACTTTAGCAGCCGTAAGTTTTCACCAGACTCGATGACCAACCTCGTTGTTGACCGCTTGCCTAGGCGATATTGAGGCGCTAATGACGGGCGCCAAGTACATCAAGGCCCTGATTCCTGCCGTTGTCAACATTGTCTACAAGAAGCTACTGTCCTATGACATTACTGCGCGTGCATTCACCACCAGAAGCACCAGCTTCGAGGGTCCCATGGACGAGGAGCCCGACGAGAACAGTCCCCAGATTCTGCATCGCAAGATGTTCTTGCGCGCGTACCTGCAGAAACTGTGCTCGGATCCATCTCAGATGGAGTTTTGGGAGTACCTGGACAAGGTGGCGTGAGTAGACAAGTTTTTATGTATGTATTTATAAAGTATGAGAGCTGACAGAGTGATATAGCATGATGCACGTCGGTCTTGGTCGTGCCCACCCGCTGCACGTTGAGTACATCCATCTCGGCGCCACTCTCGCCTTTGTCAACGACATCTTGACCGAAGCCATCCTATCGCACCCACGCCTGCACATGCAGCGCAAAATGGCTCTAGTCAAGGCCCTAGGCAAGGTTATCTGGATTCAGAATGATCTGTTTGCCAAATGGCAGGTCCGCGATGGCGAGGAGTTTCGCAATGGCGAAGAAGAAGTTGTCATTGAAAAGGAAGGATACCTAAACGGAAAGAAAATCCTCAGTGACAGTGACACCGAAGCGGACCCTGCTGCTTCTGCTGCTGCTGTGGCGGCGGCGGCGGCGGCGGCGCCCACGTCGCCGACTACAGGCACATGCCCGTTCAGCGGGTTCAAAGCCTCCGATATACAAAAGCCGGCAAACGTAGCATCTGCTTCTACTACTTCTACTACTCAAGCAGCAACATCATAGATTTAGAGCAGCCATTGTGTATTCATACCAACGTACTATATAAGATGCATCTTTTTTTGGTTTCGGAAGTTGAAGTGGGAAAACGCCGAATGACTTATAAGTCGTCTAGATTTTAGGGTCCAGGGTTCGATACGGGTGGGGAAAATGTTGAAGCCCCGCATTTTCACCAACTTTGTTGCGTCATGCGTCATTGAAACTCGCAACACAAATGAATGAGACTGAGCCGGATAAATGGGAAAAGCTCTGAATTCGACTTCTCGGCTGAAGTCCTAGCTGTGAGCTTAAGTTTAAGCAGCTCATTGGATTGTCTGCGATCGGTCTTTCGCCGTGGTCTGTACTACAAGAAATCGAGGCTCTCTACAATGTGTTATGAGATCGACAATGAGCAAATGAGAGAAGCCTCCTTCTTCAAGAGGGGCCATTTAGTAGTGTTGTAATTACATGTATGTATACGTACAATACGGATGTATACATCCATAAATACATACATACGTATACATACATACATATAAGTACATGCATAGAATCAAGCCGTGCCGACTTTTCGCCAGGAAAATCATCGGATGTTCCTGCGGAAGGCCTGAGGAAGGCACGAGAAACGAAAAGGTGGGGTTCTTTTCTCACAACAGCAGCTAGAGAGAGCTTTGATGATTGTGACAGATCAACGGTAAAATTCGGTTGCGGGTTTATACCATGTACATATAGAGAAGAGCTTCAGCCTGTTTTCTCATCACCACCCATCTTTTCGAGCTTCAATCAATTTGTGAGTTATCCGTGATCATCTAGGTTCGTTTCTTTTCTTGTCTTTTGTGGTTGGCTCTGTTCTTCTCTGAGTCTTTAGCAAGTGCAAGGCTAAATTCAGGGTTTTGAAGCTTCGCTTTGCCGCAGCTCTGTAACCATCACGATGCTTCTGCATAGCGTCATCTATGTACATCTCATCTGCAGTAACGCCCCCAGTCCTTGGCACAAACTCCAGCGTCATTGGAGCCTGAAGCGTCCAAAGTTGAACTTCAGCTCTGGCGAATGCCTTTATCGCCGACTCCTTCAGTCCTAATTCTCTATCATACATACATGCTTGTACATATATACATATATACTTGTGCATACATATGTATTAGATGTCGCTCGCACTTGCTTGAAATTGCAGATTCTGTAAGCGTAGCCGCAGTTGGCTCCGCCAAAAGCCCACCCAAAGCTGGCGGATCAGGCGCATCATTTGTGCTTCAATCCATCTCTATCTATCCACTCATATTCCTTTAGTAACCCTCCCTTATTTGCTTGCCTTGTTTTCCAATGTGCTTTTGATCCCTCCAGTACATACATATGGTACCACTGCTTTGCGAACTACGTATGTATTGTACACAGCGCCCTAATAAACCCCCCCTGTTTGCGTGGTGGTTTATCTGGCCACTGCTGCATCTGGTGATGTCAAAACCGCTTCGGCCCGTTCTATAATGAATGCACCTTGTTCAGGCTTCCATTTCGAGATGAAATTATCCTGTACGCCCGCCCCATTGTGGAAAAGGCCTGCAGCATGTACATACATACATACATACATACATATGCGCATGCATACTTCTGCGCGCTATCGTGGTCCGTCTGGGTTCGGCGCATTAGTGATAGACCCTGACAGTGGATGCGTTGCCCCTCTTCTTTTTTTTGCTACTGTTGTTTTACCTGTGGCGTCTCCGTCTCAGCCCATATATCTTTTGCCATGCCCACCCGCCCACTTTACTTTACTCTAGTCTTCTCTAAAGCTTCCTTTTTTTCTTTTCTTGATCTCTGTTTCTTACTCAACCACTAATCGTTACCTTTTCTTAGTTTGCTCATCTCTCAGCAAACCATCAAAAATCTCTTTAGATCCCATCTTTCGATTCTTCCCTTAATACTTTCTTCAAAATGGCCCCTGCCAACACTTTGCCCGCCTGGAGCGAGCTCCAGAAGCACCGCGACACTTCAGGCAACACCTTTGTCCTGAAGGAGGCCTTTGCCAGCGACGCCGACCGCTTCAACAAGTTCAGCACTACCTTCAAGAGCGGCGCCACCAACGATATTCTGTTCGACTTTAGCAAGAACCTCATCACCGAGGAGACCGTCAGCCTGCTGGTCAAGCTGGCCGAGCAGGCTGGCCTGGAGAAGAAGCGTGATGCCATGTTCGC
Organism: Thielaviopsis punctulata; assembly: GCA_036034705.1. Lineage (NCBI taxonomy): Eukaryota > Fungi > Ascomycota > Sordariomycetes > Microascales > Ceratocystidaceae > Thielaviopsis > Thielaviopsis punctulata. Next base: position 2,692,479 of record CM069896.1, read on the forward strand.
CGGTGAGAAGATCAACTTCACCGAGGAGCGCGCCGTCTACCACGCTGCTCTGCGCAATGTTGGCGGCTGGGACATGAAGGTTGACGGTGTCGACGTCATGAACACCCCCGGTGGTGTCAACGAGGTTCTGCAGCACATGAAGGTCTTTTCCGAGCAGGTGCGCAGCGGCGAGTGGAAGGGTTTCACTGGCAAGAAGCTGACCAACATTGTCAACGTTGGTATTGGTGGTTCCGACCTGTAAGTGTCTTTTGTTTCGAGAGATGGCCCGATTGAAAGCTCTTTTATTATTTTCGAGAAATAGTCTGAAGGCAAAGCTAACCAGCTGTAGCGGCCCCGTCATGGTCACCGAGGCCCTCAAGCACTACTCGGCCCGCGATATGACTGTCCACTTAGTCTCCAACATTGACGGCACCCACATGGCCGAGACCCTTGCCGTTTCGGACCCCGAGACCACTCTGTTCCTGATTGCCTCCAAGACCTTCACTACTGCCGAGACCACCACCAACGCCAACACGGCTAAGAAATGGTTCCTGGAGAAGACTGGCGGCAAGGGCGAGATTGCCAAACACTTTGTTGCTCTGTCGACCAACGAGGCCGAGGTCACCAAGTTTGGCATTGACGCCAAGAACATGTTTGGTTTTGAGAGCTGGGTCGGTGGTCGCTACTCGGTGTGGAGTGCCATCGGTCTGAGCGTTGCTCTGTACATTGGCTTTGACAACTTCCACAAGTTCCTGTCTGGAGCTCACGCCATGGACAACCACTTCCGCAACACTCCTCTGAAGGACAACATTCCCGTTCTGGGTGGTCTTTTGAGTGTTTGGTACTCCAACTTTTACCAGGCCCAGACTCACCTGGTTGCTCCGTAGGTTTTTTTTTTTTTTTTGGTGAACACATCAAAAATGACAGACATGCTAACTTTGGACCAGTTTCGACCAGTACCTGCACCGCTTCCCCGCCTACCTGCAACAGCTGTCTATGGAGTCCAACGGCAAGACCATTACCTCGAACGGCACCCCCGCCAAGTACACTACCGGTAGGTCTTTTTCTTTTTCCTTTTCTATCAAAGCAAACGACAAAATAAACGCTAACAACCATAGGCCCTATCCTGTTCGGTGAGCCTTGCACCAACGCTCAGCACTCGTTCTTCCAGCTGGTCCACCAGGGCACCAAGCTGATCCCCGCCGACTTCATCCTGGCTGCCCAGTCGCACAACCCCATCTCGGAGGGTCTGCACCAGAAGATGCTGGCGTCCAACTACCTGGCGCAGGCTGAGGCTTTGATGGTCGGCAAGACTGCTGAGCAGGTCCGTGCCGAGGGCTGCCCCGAGGAACTGGTGCAGCACAAGGTGTTCTCGGGCAACCGCCCGACCACTAGCATTCTGGTTGGCGGCACCATTGGTCCCGCTGAGCTGGGTGCTCTGATTGTGTACTACGAGCACCTGACCTTTACTGAGGGTGCCATCTGGGACATCAACTCGTTTGACCAGTGGGGTGTGGAGCTGGGCAAGGTCCTGGCCAAGAAGATTCTCAAGGAGCTGGACGAGCCTGGTAATGGCTCGGGCCACGACTCTTCGACCGGTAGCCTGATTGGTGCCTTTAAGCAGTTCCAGTAAACAGTGGGTGAGAGTGAAAAGGGGTATTGAGGCGTATGGATGGAAATATTCATACTATGTGATATATTGGCTGTCGCAAGGTCATGGCAGCGCGTATTACTTGTTTTACTATGACTACTCTGTCTTTTCTTTTCTTCTTGTAACAAGAAACTACACTGGTCTCGCCAGTTGGTCTCTCAGGTTATGATGTAGTATGACATGATGAAAAACAAATGAAATACCATGAGAAAGAACCAAATCGGTGTGATATATCGCAACGTGGTTAGCAGTGCGAGTACTTAGCATTTTGACTTTGGAGAGTTTGAGGCCACACTTGATTTGCATACACAGTACACAGTACGCAGGTGAATCGGAAGTTGGCCTTGGTTGGACAAAGACGTCACTTGGTACGTACCACCACGGAGATTGAAGAAGCAAAATACGCAAACATCAGTATTCCTGTAAAAACACAAAAAACTATTTAGCCTGTCTTGGCAAAGGGGACTTTGCATAGCCCCCTCCCATGGAAATGCGGGGGAAGCGTTGTTTAATCTGTGTCTCTATCATCCTGGATATCGGGCGTTGAATGTCATTTCATACTCATACTACATGTGTACTAGTATTGCGTGTTTGTGCGTTTGGGAAAGAAAAGGATCAAGAGGTGTACGGAGGAGGTTGGAAGCGGAGGGTTGTTATGGAGGGTGTGAGGGAATATAGGAGGGTCTTTCGGAGGCAGATGAAAGCGGGACGAAATATGTGCTGGGCGGACGGATATAAGGTGTACAAGTATGAGTGTTGCGGGTAAATAGAATAACAAAACGAGAGGATGAATAACGATGTCACTATTGCGTTTTCTTTAGGAAGATAAAAAAAAGTATAGGATGAAATCGATGAAAAGAAATGAATCAGATTGTGGCGAGACACAAGTCACGGCATCATGACCTTTTTTACCTTTTCTTTCAGACTAAGAAGGAAGGGAAACGAGATCAGAGAACAGCAACAAGTGGTGTGAATGAGAGATCAAGTAAGGTGACTAACTTAGAGAACCCAAAGTTGTGTCTCTGTGAGAAAAGACACCTGTGATTGTAAGACAGCGGCTCCGGGACGCGGGGCGGCACTGGCGGCACTTGGCATTCTTTTCTGCAATCTCCTCTCTGACAACGAAGTTCTCTTTATTGTATGTACTCTTACCTCATTGACAAGAACACGTGGATGGAGAGAAGAGAAGAGAGAGGAGAAGATACATACGCAATGCTTTTATGTATGTCTATGGTACAAGTATGTGCAAAGAGGAAAGCCGAGGTCTATACGGAAAAGACACCCGTAGAGTGTTGCTTGTATTTTAATCGTAGATAGACAAGCATGTGAGGTATCTATGTTAGGACATGTCACCACAGGGTTGTAGCAACTCTTGCCTACAGTCTCTGTATGTACATACACTGATATACGGAGCATGACAGCCGGACAAACGGCCACTATTCGGCCGCCACTGTATGATGCAGGTCGCCAAACGCAGTCTTTTTCTTTTTGTATTCTACTGGAGATGAAGCCAAGAAGGAGAAAAATCGACAAATACTGGGGGGGGGCGAGGCTTCTTGTCTCCAAATGCAACGCTGCGTTGGATGCACAACAACCATGTTAACTTATGGTTAGTGTATCTGAAGAACATGATAGACTTGTATCTTGTATGTACTTGAGCCAAAAGTATCATCACGTAGGTACATAAAATAAGAAAAGTGTACAAAGGGGACCAATTTTAAGAAAGGTACAAGTGACTTACAGCCAACAAGGGCAACTTTCTGTTCCATATCTCCAAGTGAAGAAAATCTGCATATTGCCAAGTTGGCGATGTATTCAACAGTGTGTAACACGGTATCTCTTTAGAATATGCACAGTGAAATATTAAACTGCTATCGGAGTTTGTTGTTCGGTTCAATTCATGATGACACTTTTGAAAAGACTGGCAGGCAAGAATAAAATCTCATCCACCCTTGTTCATAACGAAAGATACAAACCCAAAAAAAATAAGGTCTGTGTACTTTGCGGCTCTAGTTGTCAATGTATCTAGGGTTGTGGTAACCCTAACTCTCTCCTAATCAAGAACAGAGTCCATGCTTTTTCTCTACTCGTTTCAAAAAACTTCAAAATTAGGGAAACCTGTGCATGATAAAAGGAGGAGGCACATAACCCAAGATCCAACCCGAGAAGAAGGGGAACCAGGGCTTTTGGCGTTTGCTCTCCCTTTATCTTCGTCGTCAACTGATTCTTTTTTTAGGTCCTTGACCTGGCCCCGAAAGCGATAAGGCTGATGAACGAGCAAGAAGGGGTAAAGCATAAAAAGAGTAGTCCATGGAAAAAAAAAAAAAAAGAGAGAGAGAGAAGACACGGCAGCTGAAGTCCGGGGCTGTTTGCAGGAAGTTGAATATTGTTCTGGAAAAGTTCTCTGGAATGATGGCGTTCTTTTTTGGGGGGAGGGGGGGGGGAATGGAACTTGAGTTTCACTGGAATGAAGATGAAGCAGTTGTTTTCAACCTCACGATCTTTTTTAGAGGCTTGAATAAAACTTTAGCAACGGGTCGTTCACGCCTATTTCATTATTTATGAGCTCATCATCTTTGAATACCGCTAACTGCTATGTCTTTGCGATAACAGATTCTACAAGAAATCTTGTTTAATGCGCTATTTGAAGCGCTACTGTTGTTTTCCTTTGGCCGCATTAAAAAAATGAAATCCAATCTCCAGATAACCGACAGAGAAATCTCCTCTCATTTTGGCCCTTGTTTTGCCTCATTCTAAACAAGGCACGTTAACAGCTTGACTAACATGCTTTGTCCCTATTTTTCTTGTATGAGTACGGCAGTTTACATCATCATTATGCCTAGGAGTCCCGAGCAAGCCGTGAGCAAGGTGGTTTTATTTACTCGTATCATAAACAGAGGATCGAGAAAAGAAAATGACACTATGGAATAAAGCTGGAATAGCCGGGCCGTGAAAGAAAAATACACGACTAAAAACACGATTTTGATACTTTGTACAGTTTTGGGGATGCTGGGTGAGGGGGCCTAATTACATACACAGTACATACGCAGTACGTAGTACATAATAAACTTCACAAAAACAATAAGGACAGCGTCATTTTGTCTCCACTTTTCCAGCTCGGCTGGACGTCATCTCCAAATTCGGGTTCTACATACATACTTGTACATAGTACACTACTTGGTAGTTGTACATGTAAGCTCACGAAAAGCTGATAAAGCAATTCGAGAGAATTCCAGTATCTAGTTTACTTGGATGAGGATGCATTCAGTCCGACAAAGAAAAAGTTCATTTCACCACCCAAAAGTTCAATCATAATGATGCTATCGTCAGCCACTTCCATCAAGCCATCAATAGGAGGAGTGGCAAATACCTTGGCATTTTGGCATAGCATGAGTTTCAACATGTGTGGCGCTTGTATTTGTCACACACCACTCAAAAAGACAAAATGGAGCAACAACGTCTAATTTGTGCATCGCCAATCACTCTCTCATGAACAGCCACAAAACTTGTTTGGTTTGGTTTGTGTCGTTTATATAACTTCATGCGACTTGTACATCAAAGTCAGTTCAGTCCACCATATGGCTCTGGCGGCTCTAATCATTCTCCTAAGCGATACACATCAAGTGGTTTCTTATGCGGGATGCCTCATGTAAACAAGTAGGCGATATGGAGATTATCATCCTTTCTTGCGGCTCGTTTATTAGACTTTCAAGTGCAGTTTTGTATTTTGTACTGTAGTGTATACGTATGCATTGCCAGTCACCATCATCCAAAGTCCCTCACTTAGTTGACGTCGTGGAAAGTTTACAGGAATGTCATGTTCAAGTTATCTCAATTTGTATAACTCACTTCGTTAACTGTTATATCTTGTTAGGGTTTACCAAGAAAAACTCAAAACTGCGACAAGCTTAATAACTCTTGTAGAGCCGCATGCGTTGCCCCTGAGACCTAAGCTTAAAAAGCGTGAAGTTGAGGCTTGTGACATGGCTATCTTGCACGTTCCCCTTTCAAGGCAAGAAAACCCGAAGTTATCGTCATCTTGCGGGTTAAAACCTCACAATCATAATAGGACTGTGCTAACCGCACCGTCCAAAATACGGTGACAATCCTACCCCCTTGTCATGCCTGATTCAGTCGTATCACATCAAAAGTGGGGCATGATTGGCTGTTTGACCATTGGCCAAGTACCAAAAGTGGAGAACTTATCGTGGCACGTATTAATACTTATAGCCTATGGCCCTGGATAACAAAAGCCCCACAAACGTACATAGACTTTATTAAAAAGCTTGGAAGAGGGTTTGCTTGATCGTGACTTAAACCACCATAGAAAAACAAGACCGCAAAAGCTTCTCAAGAAGAAACAAAAGCAAGCTGGATCCTGGGTTTCTTGTTGGATTTAAACCCAGCTATTTCCCCACTTTTGTTTAAGTGATTTTGTTCGAGAACTGTCTATGGATTTCTACATGATTCAGGACATACATATAGCTCGCTGTAACTGCTACACAAAGACTGTATGTATGTATGTATGTATGTATGTATGTACATATGGTACTATTACTTTTTCATAACTGGTTATACAAGTACATACTGGTACAGTGTAAAGTCCAAGGTACATACATGTATGTACATACCGGGTTTGCCATGTTAGTCGCTTGACAGGGGTGATAAATCATCGTGACCTTCGTTTATTACCCAAAATATCTTTTCTTTCTGCATATCTCTTCTCCAAAAATGCATCAACAAGAAAAAGCCGAGGGGAACCAATGCATCTAAACCGTACAAATAAGTACCCCTTTCAAAAATCCGTTTTTGTATCAATCCAAGTATGTCCAATGCGCGCTATGCAAAATATCCAAAAAAATACATTTTTCACACACAGATGTACTCTTCAAATGTTTCTAATAATGTCTCTGCTTCCTTGCGTTCGGAATTCCAAGGCGTACCATAAATTGCTTCCACGTTTCTATGTTTCTCAAAAAAGAATGTGAGGCTTGAGCTGAAATCGAGGCCATTTCTCTTGTGAGCTACGTGTTCGTTTGTTGGTGATCTCACGATGATGGTACCAGCATATCTCTTTCTTATTTTCATTTTGCCTCTCTCTCCCTTTGGGAGGCTCGGGTTTCAATTGGATCGTCCGCTTAGCCAGAGTAAAGCCGCAGACCCTAGTCACTCATACATACATATACGCATGTACTGTATTAGCAGAAATCCCGTTGAATAGTTTCAATCAATCATATACGTATGTACTTTGTTGACGTCAATCCGCAATAAGGGACCAAACTAAAAAGAAATCCCTTATTTCTTCATCCGTTATCTTGGCGATGCCAATCACTCATCGGTGCCGCTCAATCCCAGGAATCCCATAGAAAAAAAAGTTCAAAGGGGTATGTACTGGACTTTGGAAGTTGGTGGTTTAGACCCGCCCTGTATACTTGTAGCTTCTGACTTGCGTCTCTACCAATCAACGTTTTATTACTGTACTCTTGTTTACCATCGAACGTTGCTAGATTCTCCAATATCACTGGCCTTGTCTCCGTGCTTTCATTCGCTGGACAGCGGGACGAGTTATGTGGTTAAAGTATCACGCACGCAAGGAGTCTGCGTGCCTCTTCTTAGCCAAAAGGCTCCACAAGAGTAATGAATAAAAACAAAAACAAAAAGGAGCCTGCGTGATCAGCGAACAGCAACAAGTTTTTGGAGCAATCACCTACTACATACATACATAAGTACTTGTTTGAATGTATCGTTTGTTTTCAAAAGTGGAGAAACATGGTGTATACTACGTATGTACATGTATGTACATGAATGTATACAAGTACTTGCACGTACTCTGTATGTAGACACATGTTATGAATTGTCTGCATGTCTAGTGTGGTTGCGTCTGATATCACACTTGCCAAATGTCAGCAATTGAGTAATTTTACCCTGACAAGCTCGCCAAGAATTTTCTTGGTTGTGCAATAGTTGCATCCGAAAAGCCTCAACTTGCAACCCCCTCCCAGTCAGGTTGTCTCCTCTCCTCTCCTCTCCTCTCCCCCTCCCCTTCATCTTCTTGTCTCCCTGTTGTCTCCTCATTCTCGGATAACCAACTCACGATACACGGCACAGTTAAACAAAACTCAAAAATCTATTATTGGTCCCTTTGCCGCATGAACAACGGGCCATGTACATATGTACATACATACCTTGTTTCGCATTTTTATTTCTATTGCATTTTCCCTATTTGGTCTAAACCGACAAGAACTCCTGTAATATGTACTACATACCATATGTAAATGTGTGCCTGTATTTTGACACAAGCCTACATAATTCTTAACTCCCCTTCCTCCATCTGCTTAATTACTGAGATTTGTTGGACTAGGAAGCTAGAGCTGGGACGCGTTACTTCTTTAATGTTCCAGAAGCTACGGCCAACTTCAAAGTTGTCCAGAGCTTCTCTGAGACAACTCAGCCGAGAAATCATTTTTTTACTCTTCCCTGTAATCCATTGTTACTCCAAGTGAGGTGCATCGTGTGTGGTGGGCCTGTGAAAGTGGAGCTCCGTCGACGGCCTTTACTGTACATATTCTTTCGTCGTGTTATTCGGCGGCCGCTTGCATGTATTTTGGCATGGGTGTACTTTGTGGATACTTCGGAGCGGCTTGATTATAGAGCTGCGTCCGTAGTATGTATACGTATGTATGTATGTATGTATGTATGTATGTATGTATGTATACTTGTACATATGAATGTACCTTTGATTTATATGCACTAGAGTGGAGCATGTATACACACTAATGACCCTTGAATGGGCAAGGACGAACTTGGCCTGGATAAAAAATCCAGTTTGGCATTCAGAAAAGCAAGTGAACAAATACGCAGAAAAAACAAAGTCACAAAGATTGCCCACGTACATGGCCATTGATAACATGACAAACTCCTACCAGTCTTCGTCTTGATTTTCTTTTTACCCTGGCTTCTACATAAATACATGTACATACATGTACATGTTTCAGCGGCTTGGGATCAGGGTCAACGGTTTTCTTTGCTGGGAATTTTGCATGAAGAATAACACAATACCTAGATTCCATGTGTAGGTTACAAGTATGTATGTTGCTTGTGTAGACGAGATAACCAGAAACAGAAACCGTGCCTCTTGACAAGGGCCTTGTTCCGTCTCAACAATCTGAGTACCGGGCATTTGACAAGTACTTGCCACAGATTCAAAAATGCGCAAAGTCTTTCAACATGGGGCTTCTTGTTTCGTGACATCTGCGCACTTGAACTTATCAGCCGTCTTGTACAAGTTATTTGTAGTGCGTTTGTATGTATCGTTGTCGTGCTTCCTTCTTTTTCCCTGTGGCTAAATCAGGGTGCGGCACTTGACGATTGAGGAGCGGACACATAACAAAACAGGGAGGCTTGGAATGCATCATCAACAGTAATAAAAATGTCATGTTGCATTGCCCACCAGCACGGCTTGGTCGTGATGACTTATGGATGGAGGCAAAACAAAAAAAAAAAGTCTAAAGATTAGCCAAGGGCCGAATAGCGTTAGCTTAATTTGTCTCGTTACTTCGCGGGGAAAAAAAAAGGGCAGCCGATCAACAAGTGATGTATTCGTGTGCTCAGCAATCGCAGCTTTGCATACCGTTGCAGGAGGAAAAGGGAAAGTTGCTCGATGATGTCATGCAGAACTCAGGCTGTGTTATGTATGTACATATTGTATGGTATTACTTCTTTCTTGTTGGTTTCTTTGAGCACGAGCATTCCACACCCCCCTAAAAGGCATGGCCGCTATAGGTTCGAATCTCAATAACAAACAAGGCATGACGAGCAAACCAATCTTCAAACATGCAAAGTGGGGCCCATGTTCTTGGTTGTAGGGTACAGTATACTATGTACATACATACATACCTACGTATGTACCAAGCAGACAGATACGTATATGTATGTACCTGTGTACTTGAGCATGGTATAATCGGCGGGCGTAAAGGTACTCGTTACCATGCGCAGCGCCGTTTCAACTGCTTGGGCCAATTATAGCACAGAAAAATCCAGGGATTCTCGCTTACAGACTTGTAAGTGGCTTTGTATGCATATTTATGACACCCTTTGAAGTAGAAGCAACGACTAACATCAACGGCTCTTCCTTCAAAGAAGCTGACCACGATTCAGTCAGTTGCGTCGGTCATCGGTCAATTTTGCCAGTTGCCGTTTTGGATATATAAACTCTGGGAATCTCCTCGCTTTTGATGTTGATCCGTTCTTCTCTTTCTATCATCATCATCATCATCTCTACTAATTCATTCATCTTTTATATATCACCTCTTAGCTTTTGATAAGCGTTGAACCTCTTTTACATTTATCTATCAGCCCTACCCCATTGACAGCATCTTGGTTCTATATCATCTTTTTTATCTATAACCATATTTCCTTTTTATCCATCTCTCACGCACACATTCAAAATGGCTAGCCAATCTACCTCGAATCTCAAGGCCGTCCACTTCGGAGCTGGAAACATTGGTATGTTTTCTGTTTCCCCATCGTTTCGCCACATGCATACAACAAAACATCAGCTAACAAGTTTCTTTACAGGTCGTGGTTTCGTCGCTTGCTTCCTTCACGAGTCCGGCTACGAGGTTGTCTTTGCTGATGTTCAGGATGCCCTGATCAACACTCTGAACGAGAACCCTTCGTACAAGGTTATCGAGGTTGGTGCCGAGGGCACCTCCGAGAAGACCATCACCAACTACCGCGCCATCAACTCCAGAACCCACGAGCAGGACCTCGTTGACGAGATTGCCACCGCCGACCTGGTCACTTGCTCCGTCGGCCCCAACATTCTGAAGTTCATTGCCCCCGTCATTGCCAAGGGTATTGACAAGCGCTCTTCTGACCGCGCTCCTCTGTCCGTTATTGCCTGCGAGAACGCCATTGGTGCCACTGACACCCTGGCCTCGTTCATCCTTGACCCCAAGAACACTCCCGCGGACCGCCTAGACAGCCATGACAGCCGTGCCCGCTACGCCAACTCTGCCATTGACCGCATTGTTCCCGCCCAAGACCCTAATGCTGGCCTGAACGTGACCCTGGAGAAGTTCTACGAGTGGGTTGTTGACCGCACCCCCTTCGCTGAACACGGAGTTCCTCCTATCGAGGGTGTTAACTGGGTCGACAACCTGGCCCCCTTCATTGAGCGCAAGCTGTTCACTGTCAACACTGGCCACGCCACTGCTGCCTACCACGGCTACAACCGTCAAAAGTCTACTGTCTATGACGCCCTGCAAGACAAGGAGATCATGTCTGAGGTCCGCCGCGCCCTGGAGGCCACCAGCAAGCTGATTGTCGAGAAGCACGGCATTGACTCTCAGTCCCAGAAGGACTACGCCAACAAGATCATTAAGCGCATCGGCAACCCCCACTTGGAGGATGCTGTCGAGCGTGTCGGCCGTGCTCCCCTGCGCAAGCTGAGCCGTAAGGAGCGCTTCATTGGCCCTGCTGCCGAGCTGGCTGAGAAGGACTACGATATTTCCGGTTTGCTGGACGCTGTTGAGATGGCCTTCCGCTTCCAGAACGTTGAGGGCGATGCCGAGAGTACCGAGCTGGCCAAGATCATGGCTGAGAAGAACCCCAGCGAGGTCGTTTCTCAGGTGTGCGGCATCAACACCAATGAGAAGATCTACCCCATGCTGATTGATGTTGTCAGCCGCGTCCAGGCTGACATGGAGGACTAAGCGACTTTCATCCTTTCTTTTGATTTTCGCTCTTCTTTTCTCATGACTCTGTTTGCTTGCATCACTTTGCTGGACTTTTCTTTTTCTTTTGTCTGGGTTTCTTCGTTTGCGTTTTTTTTTTTTTTTGGATTATTATAGCATGGCGTTATCGTTCTTGATTTACTCGCTCTCCATATGAGGGTCTTTTGGTTTTTTTTTATCTCTTTAGATTTCCATCTTGGATATTAACTTGAGCAATAGACAAGGGTAACATTGTCAAAACTTTCTTCCTAACATCGTGACGTGTTAGTATGTAGCATGTGTGTTGTGTATCTTTGTAGTTTTCAGTCTCCTCACGGCGTTTCAGTCGTGATTGCGTTTTCCAGATTGGGTAACAACCAGATTGGATAACACCGCCGCGCAAACGAAGGCAAGCATGGAGGACAATATTAGCAACTGCCGCAGATAAAAAGATAAAACATCGTATAGGTTCTCATGGGGTCCCAATTGCCGGCCTCACAATTCAATCTCCCCCTTCTCTCTCTCTTGTCTCCGCTCTCTTTCTTTTTCTCTTTTCAAACTCACGATGTAGTGCTTTGATCGTTGATTATCATATCGTCATTCAAGGCAGCTCATTCCGTTTTTCTGGATTATCTTGACAACTTAAAGAGCTCATGCGTCTAGAACTATAAAAACATGGACGAAGAAGATCTCATCTGCTTTTCGGCCCCCTCGACACCGCAGCCTTCCAAACCAGCTCTGGAGTCACTAGAATCACCTCTAGAGCCCATTTTCGATAAAGACATCACCCAGTTGGCTCTACCAACCACTCCACTCTCCAGTACATCATCGTTTCTCCTCCCAGAGTCAAAATCAGGTTAGCTGTATGTATCTGAGAAATGATGAAATATAGCTAACTATCAGGTTTAAAAGGCCCGGCTATACTTTCCGCCTCAATACCACCGACCCATGACATAGTGCTATCTGAAGTGCCCGATCAGCTTTTAGAGGCGCCCACCCCAGCAGAAGATTTCACTGCCGAGACCAAGACAGCAGACTCCGTCGAAGTCAAGCTTCCTGATGAAAACGTTTTGAGCGGTTTCCCTGCCTCCGCAGTTGTCGCTTCTTACATAAAAAGCCCTATACAAGTTGAGATTAAGACGCAAGATGATGCTGCCTTTAGCTCTTTTTTGAAAAATCAGGTGCTAGAAGAAAACAACGAAAAATCTGCGAAAAAGCTGAACCCTCATTCTGCGGCATGGCTGGTGAAACAGTCGGTCAAGAGGATCATTGAAAGCCCTCGTGAATATCAGATTGATCTTTTTGAAAAGGCAAAAGATCAAAACACCATTATAGTTCTTGATACAGGTATGCCCATGACATTTGTTGCGCTATTCTATAAGCTAACGCAGTCTACCAGGCTGTGGTAAAACACTCATTGCCATTCTTCTTTTACGTTACACAATTGAGCAGGAACAGGAGAGGGTGGCAAAAGGCTTGAAAAGACGCACTGCGTTTTTCCTGGTAAGTGAAGTAGTAAGAGAATGCTTTGGATCATGTTAACACATTGACTTGAAGGTTGAGAAAGTTCCTCTTGTTCACCAACAATATCATGTCATTGAGAGCAACTTGTCTTACCCCGCAGCCCGTGTTTGGGGTAGGGGAACCGATGAGATATGGGACAAGAGCCAATGGGCCAATTTTCTATCCGACAATGCCATCATTGTGTGTACGGCGGCCATTTTACAAAAAGCACTGGCTAGTACATACGTCAGGATGAGCGACATCAACCTGCTTATCTTTGATGAAGCACACCATGCAAAGAAGAATCACCCCTATGCCAGGATTATGAAAGACTTCTACTTTGATGAGCCGGAAGCTTCTCGCCCGCGAATCCTGGGAATGACGGCTTCCCCTGTTGAGTCTCTAGAAGATGTTCGTTACGCAGCCATGAATCTCGAAAATCTCTTGTGCAGCAGGATTGCCACTGTCAATCGAGGCACATTTCATGATGATTTGCTCAGCCGCAAGCAAGTTCAGATTAAAGTCGAGTATAGCCCGCTTTCTCCTCCATTTCAAACCAAGTTTGTCAAGAGCATCGCCCATATCCTCCAGCGCAATGAAGACCTCCGGAAACTATTAAACTTCTCCGAGGTGTGTGCGTCGACTCTTGGGCCGTGGTGTGCAACCCGATTTTGGAAAATATTCTTTTCCAAGGCGGAAATACTGCGATTGACTGCACGTAGCAGTCAACGCGAGAGTGCCGAGACCTCCCTTCACGCGGACGGAAGCCTGACAAGCGGCATCAGCACAGTGGCCCGGGCTATTGAAGAGCTAGAACTCCCTCCTTTGACCAGAGATAGCCAGTGTTTGTCGTCTAAAGTCATTGCGCTTCTGGGGATTCTTAATGAGCTGTTCCAGTCTGGCACGGGTCACAGATGCATTGTGTTTGTTGACCAGCGATATACGGCGCTTGTTTTAGCGGACCTGGTTGAGCAAAGCGCAATCTTTAATCCGCACTTAAAGGCTCAAGTTTTGGTAAGTTGCTCCTTTACTTCATTGTCTACCAACTAAAGTGCTAATAGCTTTGACTACAGCTTGGTGTCTCTGGTAACTCTCAACTATTGACGTTTCGACAGCAGAGTTTGACTATTCATCGTTTCCGAAAAGGCGAGTTAAATTGTCTATTTGCGACATCTGTGGCGGAGGAGGGATTGGATATTCCTGACTGTGATGTAATCATTCGGTTTGATCTCTACAAAACCATGATTCAATACATCCAGTCCAAAGGCCGTGCTAGACATAAACACGCGCGATACTACACTTTGATGGAACAAGCAAATGTCGATCACATTCGCAGAGTTGCGTTTGCCACTCGAGATGCCGTGCTTTTGCGTCGATTCTGCGCACAGCTTCCCGAAGACCGTGTTATGGAAGATGCTTCAGAGACTCTGAAAAGTTATTCGGCAGAACATGCCCACACGTGCTATGTGATCCCATCTTCGGGCGCCAAGCTTGGCTGGATGCAGAGCTTCAACATCTTGGCCAAGTTTGTTTCGCACTTGGCAACAGAAGAAGAGCGCCAACGGGACCTGGTATCCAAGATTGACTACATGATCATACCAACTCACGGTGGCTATTACTGCCAGATCAATTTGCCTTCTGCATCTCCCATCACGTGCCATCGAGGCTCTCAGCAGCCGTCACGGGCTGCAGCCAAGTGTGCTGCAGCTTTTGAAGTTTGTGTAAATCTCATTAACCAAGGCTTTATTGATGAGTATCTTGAGCCGACGTTCAAGAGGAAGTTGAAGCTTATGAGGGTCGCCAAGCTTGGGTTCAATTGTGAAACGACCAACGAGTACGACATGCGCGTCAAGCCCAAGTTTTGGAGGGACATTGATATCCCAGACTTAGGCTCATACCCTCTTTATGGTGTGGCAATTAGTCTGACAGATGCTGATGTTTTACCACGGCAGCCCTCTCCTCTAATTCTCTTGTCGCGGAAACAGATGCCCGAGCTTTTACCAATAAAATTGTTTTTCGAGAACAATGCTGTCTCTGCTGCTAGGATAACTCGTATTCCTGGCGCCATCAGCAGCTCCAAGATTCCAGAGCTCAAGCACTTTACTCTTCGTATTTTCCGGGATGTTTTCAGTAAAGACTTTGCTTCAGAAGGTTGTGATCTCCCTTACTTTATTGCTCCTTCAGTGTTGAGTAACAACTTCAATTTGGGAAATCTCAACTTGGAACGCGTCATTAATTGGTCCGTCATTCAACAGACTCGGGATCACGACTATCTGGAACTCGGCAACAACGACCCCCACGAGTTCTACCAAGGCAAATTCTGTATTGATCCTTTTGATGGCGGCCGCAAGCTATATCTACTTCAAGTGAGAGACGATTTGCGCCCTACAGATCCGGTGCCTGAAGGCGTGGCGGAGCCCAAGTTCCGTGGCTGGAAACGCAGTAAGCAGGATATCATGGCATATAGCTGCAGTTTATGGGGCTCCAACCGTGGAAAGTATGTTTGGAAAGAAGATCAGGCAGTTTTGGAGGCGGAGCAGATGTCTCTGCGGCGAAATCTTCTAGATAGAGCTTCTGGCGACAATGATACCCGGAAAACAAACCGCACATGTTTTGTCATTATGGAGCCAATGAGGGTTTCAACGGTATGTATCGACTTTCAAGCTCAATGGTGTGTGCAGGCGCTGATATACTAAATCTTAGATTCCTGCCTCAACAGTTGCCATGGCATGTACCTTTCCAGCTATCATATACCGCATCGAGGAAACGTTGATTGCCTTGGAACTTACAGATAGGCTCGGCCTTTCAATCCGGCCTGAGTTTGCGCTTACAGCAATAACAAAAGATGGCAGTTCTGCTGACTCTAGTGGCGTCGACGAAATCCGAATCAACGGCGGAGCGGGTGGAAACTATGAAAGACTAGAGTTCCTAGGCGACGCCTTTCTCAAGATGGCTTCCACTATTGCCCTGTATATCAACAATAGCTCGTCAGCAGAGGGCGAGTACCACTGCGAGCGTGTGGGGATGGTGTCAAATAGCAATATGTATCGCAACGCCACAAAATTTGGTTTGCAGGAATACATCCGGACACAAAAGTTTGACCGCCGTGCATGGTACCCCGAGGGCCTCGTTTTGCGCAAGGGCAAGTCTTCAAAAGTCAAAAATGTCCATAGTCTTGGTAACAAGTCTATTGCTGATGTTTGTGAGGCTCTAATAGGTGCGGCTTTTGTGTCCCCAGAAAGCGCATGTCTCGGGCCAGCTACATCAGCAAAGACGTTTGATGAGGCGGTCAAGGGTGTGACAGTCATGGTTCAAAACGAGCTGCACACTATGACACGATGGGAGGATTATTCCAGGAATTACAAGATTCCGGGATGGGCAAAGAATCCTCCCAAGGCAGCGCATGCTGAACTTGCAGAGATTGTGGCCAAGACTACGGGATACCGGTTTAAGCACGTGGGCCTGATGCTGTCTGCCTTTAAACACCCGTCTTACCCATTCATGGAGGGCATTCCCAACTATCAGAACCTCGAGTTTTTGGGTGATGCGCTTCTTGATATGGCAATCATTGACTACTTATACAAGACTTTTCCCGATGGAGATCCGCAATGGCTGACCGAGCACAAGATGGCGATGGCGTCCAACCGGTTTCTTGGTTGTCTGTCAGTGGAGCTTGGATTCAACAGGGCCATGTTTACGGCAAATCCAAACATTCTTGGGAGCATTTTAGATTACGTTCAACAGATTGAGTCGGCACGGTGGGCAGCAGAAGAAGCAGCCAAAAAGACGGGAGAGAAAGTCAACAAGAGCTACTGGGCGGGCGAATCGATAAAGCCCCCCAAGTGCTTACCGGACATCCTGGAGGCGTATGTGGGAGCCATGTTTCTCGATTCTGGGCTTGACTATGGCGTGGTCCACCAGTTTTTTGTGAATCACGTCAAGCCATACTTTGAAGATATGGGACTGTACGACTCGTATGCCAACCGGCACCCGGTGACATATCTTGTGAAGAAGGTGCAAGGGGAATTTCGGTGCATTCGGTGGAGCATGGTGACGCGTGAGAAGCCGCTGGGGTTGGAAGCGGGGGCGGAGCTGCTCAAGACGTCGTGTGTGGCAGCGGGCTTTGTTATTCACGGGCAAGTGGTGGGTGTGGGCGAAGAAGAGGAAGTGCGGTTTGCCAAGGTACAGGCGGCGTTGCAGGTGACGGAGAAGATTAGTAGGATGTCGTTGGAAGATTATCGGGTGGAGTTTGGGTGTGATTGTGGTGATGGTAGGGGAAAGTGAAGTTAGTGGATAGATGATGCATAGATACTAGTAGTAGTACATACATAAGCACATATTCGAGGGGTTTTTTGAAGTCAAAATTAGCAGCCAAGGAAAGTGAGACCTGTGAGGATCCGTCACAAATCTAAGAGTGTGGTTTTAGATGATGAGAAGCCCAAAGCAGCATTGCTTCCGGATTGACCTGACTTTGACGAGTGTGATGTGACTGATTTCATTGTAAGCTGAAAAAAAGATAGCCGGGGTTTTTTTTTTAGTCAATACGTCTTTCATAAAAGAGAGAGGAAAAAAAAATAAAAAGAACGATAGCAAGAATTTAGAAAGGACAACTCTCAAACTCAAGCAATAAAGAGAATTCACATATGACGTTGAGAAATTGGACATCTAATGGGTCTGAGAGTTTTGGCAAGCGAACATTGGTTTTTTTTTTTTTTTTTTGAACATGACAGCTTATTCTGGTTTGTAGTTCAGCTTATCTCTTTTAATCAACGGTTAGACCCTCTGTGAAGGAGTTTGTAGATGGGGGGAACCAAGGTAAAGCCAAAGGAAGAAGAGAGAGAGAAAAAAAAAACGGTAGCAACTACGACGATGACGAACCCTGGAAACAAATTGTACAGACTATGTGTGTTATGTATGATAATGCTTGCTATGTCCCGTTATTTACTTCCCTATTGTCATTGCTTCTCGCTACCTTTGAGCGGTTCAGATTAGATTCTGTCCTTTAGTATGACTTTATTGAACTAGAAGAACAGATTCTCGGACGTGCATACAAAATCCTGCTATATTATTCATGGTTAGTCACTCTTCTATGACGCCAATCACAGAGAACTCATGAGACATAGCGAAACACAAAAGTATGTACACATGTATTTGCAAACTAGAAAAAGATGTTGAATATTGTGTTGTAGGGTTAGGGTCCAGATGTGTAAGTCAAAAGGGGAGGTTAGCAGGGCTGAAAGATGCTTTTCTTTTCTCCGTCGTCAAGCGCAATTGCGAGTGGTGAAATATGAAATAAGCAATTACCCGTTCGATATATTGACGAATCAAAGATCCAGAAGAGGCTAGTTTATAGAACGATATCAATGTGGAACCAACATGTTAGATCTATGTACATATGTAGTCGGGGTTACATACACACATACATACGCACTATGTATGTACATGGTCATGATTGATATCAATGTTGAAACGGGTTGACAGAAAAGGACGTTTCATTGGATAGCGATATTAAGAGGCTAAGGACGAAAGAGACTATTGTCAATAGCGGTGAAACAAGAGAGGAAAAATATTATCCTGCGAGAATGGCACACTGCATTCGTGGCGGCGCTGGCTTACCGGGTATGCATTTTTCTTGTTTGCGATTTCCCGTGGCAGAAAGCCCGATTTTGCCCTGTTTGTGTGTTTCGATCAAGGGCTATTCTGCTTTTTTTTTTT
>CM069896.1:2721873-2752451 GCA_036034705.1 Thielaviopsis punctulata
TTTTTTTCCCTTCTACTTCCGACTAACACACACAAAGAAAAGAAAAAGAACGCCTTAAACCCAGAAACCCTAATGTTACAACGCAAGCTCAACCTCTCATCGCCTCCACCTCGGCTTCATCAGCCAATAGCTTCTCCTCCTCGCGCTTCTTGAGATACGCCATGGCCCGTTGCGCCTTGCGATTCAGCTCCAGTTCGCCGTCGGTATGCGCCAGACGCTCCAGGCCCTGGTTGATCTTTTCCTGCACCATGCCGCGCACCTTGAAGGCCATCTGCTGGCTGGTAAATACGCCGGGGAAGCGGTATGATACCCACAGGTACAGCACAATGGCTCCGTGCAGCGACTCCAGCATGCGCATATACTCCTTGTGCTGCTCGATGGGCACTGATTCCATGTCAATGTCCAGCGTGGTTAGCGGGATCTCGGGGATGTTGAGCAGCTCGCCGCCGCCGCCGTTAGCTATGCACTTCGCCACGCCCGTCACCACGTGCTTCATCATGGGATCGCGCAGATATGCTGGTGCTGTGAGCAGCACGCAGCGGTCGTGAATGTCCAGGTCGAACGGCTGGATCAGGTCGGCGACTTGCAGCAGCTCATCCTTGATGAATAGATTGAACCGGTTGGAGAGTGTGGCAATCTCCTTGAGCCGCAGTAGGACAAACTTGAAGGGCGTGGCTGGCGGGAAGTACTGAGCAAACTGTTCAATCACCGCCACGGGCGGGAACACCGACACCTTGTCAATGGGAGGCGCGTCCTTCCACAGCTTGGCCTGCACGACTTTGAGATCCGACGGCTCCAAGGTGGTCACGATGCCGACCTTGCTCTCCAGGCTGTTGTCTTCAAGCATACCCTGGCGCGCCGTCTTGAAACGGCCAGCACGACCACCAATCTGTCGCAGCTCCGAGACTGTCAACTCGCGCCAACCGTAGCCGTCGTTCTTGGTTGTGGTTTCGAAAATCACCCGCTTAATTTCCAGGTTCAGACCCATGCCAATGGCATCGCTGGCCACCATAAAGTCGTACTCGTTGTCTGGGTTGTTGAACAGCTCGGCCTGCTGTGCGCGGACTTCGGGTGGAAGACTGCCGTAGATGATGGCGCAGCGACGGCCAGTGGCGGTTTCGATGGCGTCCTTCATGGCGTGCAGGTTTACGCGTGAAAACGCCACAATGCAGTCGCCTTTCTGCAGGTCGCTAAAGTCTTTGGAAACGGTGGTCTCGGCAGCCTTTAGAGGAGTCAGACGCTGGTACCTGTGCACAATGCATTTGTCGCCAATGCTATCGCAGAGTGACTTGATGATGTCGACTGTGCGCTCTTCACCACATAGATGCAGCTCCTTGGCCTGTAGGCCGAGGAAGGCAGAGGTCCATCCAGAGCCTCTATCGTCGTCGCTAATCATCTGGATCTCGTCAATGACTGCCACATCGACGGGTTTGCTGAGGGGTGTCATTTCAACTGTGCAGCTGATAAAGTAGTCGTCGACATCTTGCGGAATCCGTTGCTCTTCACCCGTCATTAGCGCACACGGCTTGTTCTTTGCTTGGAAGCGGGAATAAATCTCGTGCGCTAGCAAGCGCAGGGGACCGCAGTAGATGCCACTGCGGGCTTCCTCCAAGGCCTTGAGCGCATGGTACGTCTTTCCCGAGTTGGTCGGGCCGACATGCAAGTGCACTGTACGCGGCATGGCGCGTGTAGCAGGGAACCATTCCCAGGGAAAGCGCATATCGGCCAGTTTGCTGTGCTGCTGGGTGAGCTTCTCCGAGAGGTTGTGGCGGAAGAGATACATCTGGAAGGCATAGCGTAGAGAAGCGCGGAGGGACTTCATGCCGCCGCGGACAAAGCTTTGGCGTAGTGTGTTGTACAGCGGGTTAGTCTTGGGGTCGATGAAGCCGGCCATCGAGGACGACATGGACTTGTCAATAATGCCGCGGAACTGCGACCGCTCGCGCAGGTATTCGGACATACTCTTGATGCCAAAGGCGCCAAATTCCTCGGAGATCTGGGACCATGGAGCATTCGCCGGGACGATTCGTGAAAAGCACACGAGGACCATTTCGAAGAACATGCCATGCTTGGACTTTGGCGCTGGCCGGCGGGCAGAAACTTCGCCGGTTTCAATGGCAAACTCGACATCTTCTTTGGGGACGCCGAACCTGGAGTGGATTTTGAAGGGGTGTTCGTGTTTTTTCTTGCGGGCTATTCTGAGGTCGGGCTGTGTCGTGGAAAAGGCCATTGGTGGTGTGTTAGAGAGGGCGATAGACTGTGTGTTAGAGAAGGCGGCAGGCGGTGTCCACGAGAAAGCCACTGACTCGGTCGTCGAAAAAGCGGCGCATTGGATCTTTGGGACCACGGAAGAGAACAAGCTCGGCCCCACTGCGCGGGCGGCGCCGGCATGACGCCCGGACTGGCCTACAGCTAGGCGCTGCGTCTGGATATGCGGCAAGCGTTTCAACGAGGCGGAAAACATGGCATGTGATATTTATAGCATGAGAGAAAAAAGAAAGAAACGAACAGTAAAAAAATAAACAAGACAAAATTCAATTTTTTTTATCCTTCTAGAATGTTTCGCTTTTCCCGCTAAATCCTACTAAAAGCAAAAGCACAATATCACCGCCCAAAAAAAGTTGGATGTAGCCTTGTGCAACCGTTATTGACTGCGTTATCAGCACGTGACAGCAAGGCAAACCCACTTTATCCGCAATTAAACCTGTCGGCCTTCTTAAACTGACTGTCGTCATACTTAGAGGTCCTTTTCTTTTGCGCCGGCTTTGCTCTTGTTCCAGCTAATTCATGCCCTGATTTTATCCTCAGGTATTTCCTTTTTTTTCTTCTTTATTCTTTGCTTTGCCATTTGATTTTAATCAAATTGCTTTCAAATACAGCAATCGGCCTTTAAACGCTCACTTTTCTTTTTCTTGATCACTATATCAACAACAAAATGTCGTCCTCAAACTCCAACGCGACTCCAT
Source organism: Thielaviopsis punctulata (assembly GCA_036034705.1). NCBI lineage: Eukaryota > Fungi > Ascomycota > Sordariomycetes > Microascales > Ceratocystidaceae > Thielaviopsis > Thielaviopsis punctulata. The sequence continues at coordinate 2,724,840 of CM069896.1, forward strand.
TACTCTAGTAAGAACCCTAACGAATCCTCCTTTCCCATCCGATGACCCACTCCTATCAGGCCCCAACTAACAATCCCCCGCCAGCGCATGCGTCGCCTACAAGACCGCCATCCTCGCTGAATGCACCACATCCGCCGCCTCTGCCGCCTCGTCTCTGACTTCTCTGATTCTCCCCAAAATAGACCACGCCGCCCCGCAGAAGCTGACATACACTCATGGCTCCAACCATATCCACTATATCTCCGAAGCGGCTTCTGAGCACGCGACAACGCCGTCTGCCGGTGGCCTGACGTTTCTGGTTGTGTCCGAGTCGACGCTGGGGCGGCGCGTGCCGTTTGCCTTTCTCGTCGAGATCCGCAAGCGCTTCTTTGCGCAGTTTCCCGAGTCCGCGTTTGCATATGACGAGCTGCCCAACTATGGCGCCGCCAGCTTCAACTCGGATCTCAAGACGCTCATGGTCGACTTTGGTACGGCCCAGAACGGCTATGACGATGCCATGAATACCGTCAAGAAGGAGATTGAGGATGTGCGCGGCATCATGACGCGCAACATCGAGGGACTTATGGAGCGTGGCGAGAGAATGGATCTGCTTGTAGATCGCACTGATCGGCTGGGTGGCAGTGCGCAGGAGTTCCGCGTGCGTAGTCGTGGACTGAAGCGTGACATGTGGTGGAAGAATGTCAAGGTGATGGCAACGATTGGCGGTGTCATTCTGCTGATTGTTCTGTTGATTGTATTTGCTGTGCGTGTTTGAGGCCTATCATGTATTGCCTTTCTTCTGTCTGTTTTTTTTTTTCTCGTTCCATGTTTCTTGTTTTGACAGGGTCGCTGACCGCTGTTTCTCCCTTTACGACCTTTCACGATTTCCAATCTCGCTGCCTTTTGTTTTTCAGTGTTTTTCCGCCTTTTTATATCCATAGTTCTTTCAATATTGCATTTCCAATTCATAACCCCGTATATCTTGTGATAAGACTACAACTTCGGTGAAGCAGCTTCTGTGTTCCATCTGAATGGCCCGTAGATATAGCCATGCGTCACTGGTGAAACCGCGTGGGCATGGCTCCTAACAAGATCGGAGTGGCGTAAGCGACCTGTGAAAAACGCCGGATGGTGAACTGCCGGATCGAAGATTGGCGGAGTCAACGCCACAGCTGGAGGGGGGGTCTGCAAAGGTGGAGGCGATGCCATTTTGGGGCTAATTAAAATTTGGAGGTTGAAAAGGGAAAAGAATGGATTTGGAGTTGAGGAAACAAAGTGAAGTTGGGAAATAGAATGAATGCATCAAGTCACATGGTTTATGATTGCGAATGCTACTGAAATGTTGTAAAGTACATTATGTATGCCAAAGCACATGCTCTATAAACCCTAATAACCCTAGGTACTCTACTTGTTGGCGTCCATAAAACTCACCGTCTTGCCCTTCTTGCGCTGCTTGGCCTTTTCCTTTTGTGCCTCTGCCTTTTTGCCCTTTTTGATAGCCTTGACCAAATCATCAATCTCCTCGAGCTTGCGTTTCTCTTCTTCCGCCTTCTTGGCCTCCTCCTCGGCCTTTTTCGCGCGCGCCCGCACCTGCGCCTGTTCCTTTTCAATCTTCTCAACCAGCTTGTCGCTTTCCTCCCATACGCGCTTGGCTACTTGTTCGTCGTTGAGATCCTTGCGCGCAAAGTCGACCGGCATGCATTCCTTGACGAGCCGCATCTCGCGTACCGCTTCGCCCATCATGTTGCCGCCAAGGGATTGATCCATGCAGGCGTAAAGCAAAGACTGCGAGGATTCTTCGGGGCTTTTAAGGAGCAGCCATGGGAAGAAGTACCCGAGAATATAGAGCAAAAGCCCCCAGAGGGAGCCGCGCGTGAGCCAGCGCCGCATGGAAGGCGTGCGGGCCAGGCCGGGATCGACAACTAGTACGCGCGAGTTCATGGGCAGACCGTCTGGCCGCTTGTACGCATCGAGGTGCTTCTGGAAGGCCATGAGAAAAGTCATCATGGCCAACTTGCTCTTGGCAAAAGCCTTGGCAGCCGTCCAATCTTTCTTGGCCAGCATTAGCGGACCATCGGTCAGGTTGGGCGAGGAAATATAGGCCGAGCACGTTGCATATACCACACGCACGTCACGGTCAAACGGCTGCACCTTGATGGCGGGGCTGAGAATGCTGAGTAAGTGAAAGTTTGACAGGAAATTGACCTGCCACGACTCCTCGATGCCATCGGCAGTCGTGCGCATGGAGTTTCCAGGGGTCGTCATGGCGGCCCCGCACAACACAATCATATCCAGCCGGCGCGGTGGAGTGTTGTTGATCCACTTTGTAGCAAAAGTGCGCACGCTGTGAAGACTAGCAAAGTCGACGTTTTCCGCGTAAATCAAGTTATTCCCCGTGCGGTTGCGCAGGTCCTGCACGTAGTCGGCAACGTAGGCCTCTCCGAGCGGGTTCCGCGTCAGCAGAATCAATTGTGCGCCTCGTTTTGCCAGTTCGTAGGCTGTGTGCCCGCCGATTCCCGAGGTGCCGCCTGTCATTAGGACGACTTTGCCGTGCATATCGCGCTCTGAAGTGTTGCGGGCACCGGCGGCATAGCTGCGGATGAAGTAAAGAGCAGCTAGCGTTGTGACGGTTTTGGCGATTAGCCAAGCGTTATTGGCGAGCCATGGCGGTGCGCCGTTTTCGATAACGTAGAAGATGAAGGGAATGGGCATTTTATAGGAGGGCCGGACGGAGCCGGGGCGATTGGGCGGGATTTGTTGTGTAGATCGGCGGGTCAGGGAGACGGTCGAGATAATGTTGTATCTGGATAGTGCGTATAAAGAACCGTCGGTGATGAAGCTACTAGAAGCCTAATCAAAGTTGAACCTAAAATGGAATAAAACAAAACATCAAGAAGAAACTGAAAACTGGCTTTTCAGAGATTATAGCACTAACAAAAGCAAGGTACTGACTTGCATTTGTATCAAGCTTTGGAGCTAACTTTTAAGCTTGTGAACTGCCGCACGTAGTCTGTCACGTGGCAGGGGTTTGTATCTGTACTATATGTATATACATACATATGTACAAGCAGCAACTTGAAAACTTCAAATGGGTGAGATGACAATAGAAGAGACAGAGTGTAAGAATACGCAAAAGGAGATACATACTAAACCACCAACGAGCATTAAATAGACAAGGCAAGAAAGAGATAGGTAGCACCATGGTTTTTCCATTTTGCAATTCCATACAAGTTTATACTATTCGAATGCCAGAAGTGCTTATGTAAGCTTTTAGTGGGCACTGTAAGCTTCATACAATCTCAACAATTCAGCCCAATATAATTGCACTTCAGATTTTGTTCACTTATCTATTGTTTTTATTCACATTTGTTTCATCAATATGAGTCAAAGTGATTACGTTGCTGATTGCGATTCTAACCAAAACGAAGAAGACGTTCCGCTGCACCGCAAAAATGTGTTTTCCTCTGGTATCAGAAGACAGAAAGTTGCCTTTGTCAAGGCAAGCTCGGTAGAGCCAGCACTTGCACTGGGCACATTACAAGAGTCAGTCAAGAGTAGCGGCATAGCAGATGCGTATCTGAGTCTTGTTATGGGCTCTGGAAGCTCTGAAAAAGACTCTCCAAGTTTTAAAAAAGGCTCTAGAGATCTCGGGTCCCCAGTCATGAACACCGAAACGACCGCCTCTCCAGAGAAACCCCCACCAAAACAGATCACAGTCTGTGACATGTGCAAGGTTTCCATAGACATTACCGCAGACCCCAACGCATGGACCAAGCACGAAGCCTCTCTTGCTCACCAAGTCTCGCTCGCCCATTCACCTCCGCCATCTGCCCTGGACCGCAGCAGAATGGGCCTTGCGTACCTGGAATCTCATGGCTGGGACCCAGATGCACGCCAGGGCTTGGGAGCTGTGGGACAAGGCCGACAGTACCCGATCAAGCCGGTGGTCAAGGAGGATACACAGGGAATCGGCTTCCGTGAAGATGATGCATCAGAGAAGAAAAAGGCAAAACAAGGTGCGGACCAAGCAAGAACGAAAGTAAAGAAAATGTCAGCAAAGGATAGGAAGAGAGAAGAACTGGAGCAGAAGCGCAAGGCAGAAAAGTTGCATGAGGAGTTTTATGCGAGTGACGATGTACTGCGGTATATGAGTACCGGGCGTATATAGACTCTACAAGTACTAGTACATACATACATACATACATACATATGTACTACATTGTATGCAGTATATTTTTTGTAAAGCATGAAGAGAGCAAGTTTATGCCGCTCAAGCCTTTCTTTATTTGGCGGGCCGTCTGGTTTTAGTTTAGTTTTGGTTTGTTTAGTTTTCGACATCTTTGGGTTTTTAGAAGCCCCTGATAAGATTGTTTAAGGCTCGCTTCTGTTGTGTCTAGCTATCTATATACAAGTATGTACATCGCATACATACATGTTAGCAACTTATACGTATGTACATAGCACTGCAAACTCCTGAGAGGCCTTTTTTCGTCACAAGGAACTTGCTCCTTGTTTTGATTTTCTTTTCTTGTCTGTCCTGCTCTTTCCTTTTCTGTGCCCCTGCTCTTCCTTGTTCATTCAACCTTCTTTCCTTTTAATTCTTAGTCCCTTTTTGTTTCTCTTGTTCTTTCCTTTCTTCTTTTCCCAGCCCTTCCTTCTCAGCCTTGCCTTGATTCTTTCTATTATTCTATGCACTCTGCTTTGATTCTGGCCTAAACTCGACCGACACCCCTCCTCCTTCTCCGCCACCTTAATTTGCTTCACTTGTAGCTACACGCACACACATATAACAACGACCTCGTTCTTGTCGGATCGGCTCTGTTTCGTCCCATCCCGCTACATACTTGTTCTTTCTGCCGGCCATCTCTTGCCGACCTGCGCCTTTGCTCAAAAGCTCCGAAGGACCCTGAACAAGGGTCCGGCTAACTGCTTCTCACCTTCTCGTCAAGCTTTGCCCAAGTTACTGCTCCGCCCACAATGTCGTCGTCCATTGTCGAAGAACACCAGCAGGGTAAGTAAAGTGCTGTCTATACACACCTGTCTTGTGTTTGCTTTGCCTATCAAGTCTTTTGTGCCGAATTAGCCTACTGCTGGCCAACCCCAGGATAATGACGTCTAACCTAACTGGCTTATAGTGATGCTGGGAGCCATTGAGCGTGTTACTCGAGGTGATGTAAGTCGAAACTTTCCTTTTGGTCACTCTTTTGCTCCCTTCTGACATAACCAGTGGAAAGTCCTCGTTTGCGACGAATCCTCACGCAAAACCCTTAGCATCATTCCCGACGATGACATCCTCAACAAGAACATCATGAGTAGGTCAAATTCCCTCCTTCCACTATTTCCCCCTCTTTCTTGTAAGCTAACCCCTCAATAGACATCGAGATCCTCGAGGAGCGCCGAGAACCGAACCCCGATATGGACGCCATCTACTTCCTGTCCAACACATCCTTTGTCGTCGACTGTCTACTTGCCGATCTTGAGCGCCGCAGATACCGTTCCGCTTACCTTCTCTGGACTGGCCGTCTGTTGCCCAAGGACGAAGAGCGCATTAAAAAGTCGCCTGTAGCGCGCATGATTCGCGGTTTCGAAGTTCTCATGATTGACTTTGTGCCGCGCGAGTCGCATTTGGCCGTGTTCAAGGACCCCTGGAGCTTTCCTATGCTTTACCACACTGGTTGCAATGACCTTGTTGCCCCTCACATGCGCGTACTGGCCCAAAAGGTATCTTCCGTTCAACTGTAAACCTCCCTCTCCAAACCGCGCCTCTAACAGCCTCTAGATTGCTAGTGTCTGCATCACCATGGGCGAAGCTCCCAAAGTCCGCTACTACATGCCCCCGAACCCCCGCCACGAAGCCTCGGTTCTCTGCACGCATCTTGCCCGCTTTGTGCAAGAGGAATTCGACAATTACAGCCGCCGAAACCCCGATTTCCCACCCAAGACGTCGCGCCCACAAGGAACTCTACTTATTACCGACCGCTCCATGGATCTCTTGGCCCCGCTGGTTCACGAATTCACCTTTCAGGCTATGGCGCATGATCTTCTGCCCATTACCGATGCCGACAAAGTCACTATCGTTAATGTTATCAACGAGGGTACGCCCGATGAAGAACGTACCGACATGGAACTGCACGACAAGGACAAGGTCTGGGTTGAGAACAGACACCGTCCCATGAAGGACACTATTGGAAAGCTCGCGGCCGAGTTCCAAAAATTCCTTGCTGAAAACCAACATTTGGTCAACCAGGATCGCCAAACCAGCGTCAACACCATCAAAGACATGATGGCTGATTTGCCTCAGTTCCAAGCGACCAAGGCCGCCTACACCCTGCATATCAACATTGCCGACAAATGTATGGCCATCTTTGGCCGTGGAAAGCTGGGTGATGTTGCTGCTGTTGAACAAACTCTGTCCACCGGCCTCGACGAGGACTTCCGGAAGCCTAAGGGTATTCTGGAAGACGTTGTGCGTCTGTTGGACGATGAGGCTGTTTCGCGTCCTGATCGCCTGCGTCTAGTCATTATGTACATTCTATACCGTGACGGAATCATTACCGAGGACATCAACCGTTTGTTGGCGCATTCACAACTGCCCATCCAAGATCGTGATACCATATTCAATCTTAACGCTCTTGGAGCTTTGGCCACTCGCGATCTCAAGGACCCACGACCGTTGCCTGAACCTCTGTTCCCGCCCGATACAACGCCTCTGGCCGATGAGGAGTACACACTGGCTCGTTTCAAGCCCGTCTTGAAGTGTATTCTTGAAGAAATATCAAAGGGCACTCTGCGCCAGGATGTCTTCCCCTACGTTGTCCCGCCCCAGAATCCCAACGAAGACTTGGTGGCTGCGCAGTCTGGTTCTTTGCGTGCCGCCCGTGGAAACTGGGCTGCTTCCGGCCGTCGCCAGCCTGAAAACCGCCAGCGCAACTTTGTCTTTATTGCCGGAGGTGCCACCTACAGCGAGAGCCGCTGCTGCTACGAAATGGGCATCGAGCAGAACAAGGACGTATACCTCATGTCCAGTCACATGCTGACTCCCGCCCTGTTTGTGCGCCAGGTCGCCGATCTGAGTCTGCCGCCTACCCGGCTAGACCTGCCCATGAAAAAGCCCAAGCAGAGACCACCCGCCCATCTCTTTGAAAACCCCCGTCCGCCACAGCCGCCGCCCATGCAAATGCAACAGCAGCAGCAGCAGCAGATGGGCGGCTACAACCCGGGCCCCGGCCAGCCCCAGCGCATGCCCATCCAGGGCGGCCTCCCACAACGGCCCATGGCCAATGGCGGCGGCGGACCAATGCCGCCGACAATGGCCATGAGCCAGATGAGCTTGAATCCGCAGCAGGGCGGTGGAGGTGGCGGCGTGCCGAATCGGCCGATGCATTCGGCCCAGCCGTCGGCGGCATCAACCATGTCGAATGTGTCGAGTTCATCGGTGCCCGATGAGAAGAAGAAGGACAAGGAGAAAAAGAAGCGCCATTTCTTCAAGAAATAAATGGAGAAATCACGGTGGTGTTCTTGGTTTTTTTTTTTGTTTAATTCTCGATAAATACATTTTGCATTTTCATTTTTACTAAGGGTTTCATTCACATGAGATGACACATTGAAATTCTTCAAGGCTATTCAACTAATACGCCATGGTTATAGATTGACATTGACACCTCGGCTCGGTTTCAGAATCTCACACAACGTAACGCGGAATAATGTAGTGGCAGGCAATGCAGTTTTCTTTATTCATAGACATTTGCTGTAAGCAAAAATCGCTTCATCTTGTAGTACACATAAAACTGCCAAAGTAACATTGTCCACCCCTAAAGCTCTCTGTTCATCTCAAGCTCACTGGCGCGGAAACGCCCCACGTTGAGGCCCGCCCATCGGAATCCCACGGGCATCGTACGGCCCACCAGGACCTGGTCCATACGGGCCATCAGGACCGCTTGGCCCGCCCTGGAAGCTCATTCCAGGAGGAGGGTAAAAGTTCATGGGCGGAGGCGCACCACCACCATAGATACCTGGCGGCGGCATGATGTTGCGCTGAGGCAAGCCAGGCATGCCGTTGGGTGGCATGCCATCGTGGGGAAAGCTGTTCATCGGGAAGTTTCCAGGGAACATGCCCGGGGGAGGACCGTTACGGGTGGGTCCAGGACCACTAGCGGCAAGTCCAGGAGGTGGCATCATCGGCCGCTGCTGGTTCTGCGGCGGGGGACCACCAGGCATCCACTGGTTGGGGTTGGGGGGATTGGGGCCGCCTGCCATTGGCATGGGAGGCTCCATGCTGGGAGGGCCGCGCTGAAGCATTTGGGCCGGCATCTGGTTTGGCATCTGGTTCGGGATCTGGTTGGGCTGAGGGCCCTGGCGGGGGTCGCCGCCTTCATGGTGGTAATCATCCATAAAGCCCGGTGGGCGCATCGTGCGCTGCATCTGGGGCATTCCACGGCCCTGCTGTTGAGCGGCAAAACTTTGCTGCATACGCTGCTGTTGCAATAAGAACTCATCTCTATCAACAATACCAGGAGGACCTGGGGGCATGTGCATCGGCTTAGGAGGCTGCTGTTGCATCATAGGAGGAGCAGACTGTTGTTGAGGCGGTGGGATAGGGTGGGGTTGCGGTGTCGACTGCTGGGGAGGCTGTTGAGGTGGCGGAGGAGGCTGTTGCTGTTGCTGCATACGCTGGTCAATGGGCGTATCAGGCTGCTTACGCATGAGGTTCATCAAAAACTCAGTGTTACTATTACTGTGTTGAGAACCACCGGCATCCACACGGCCATTCTGAGCACTCTGCTGCTGGCGGTGGCCAACAATGCTCTGAAGAAGCTGCATAGACGGAGGCATAGGCGTCATAATGGGCTGTGGTGCCATCATTTCATGCATGTTGGGTTGACCGCTCACTGGAGCTTCACGGCTATACTGGCGGAACATGTCCGCTGGAGGGCCTGTAACTGGGACGTTTACAGGAGTACCGGCATCATTGCGGGGACGAGACTCGCCAGGAAGAGGCATCCCGGAGTTGAGATGCTGTGGCTGCGAGTGGGGCTGAGACGGCGGCTGGTATCCAGAAACCGAGGGGGGTGTTCCTTGAGATCCTTGCGAGTTGATTTTCAGCTTGGAGAGGATATTCAGGAACGCAACCTGGTCCTCATTCGACGAAGCCACAGAACCAGGAATAGGACCACCAGGAAGCATGCCACCAGCACCTGGAATCGGCATGTGACCAGGAATAGGAGCTGAAAGAGGGCCATGCTGGAGCGCCTCTGGCTTTAAACCCTCTTCCTGAGCACCCGAGTTAAATAGCGACATGAATCTAGACTTACCGCCCCTGCCAGAAGTGCCTTCCTGGCTGTCACCAGTGGAAGCATTCTTCTCAGCCGAAACATTGGCTGCAAAAGTTGCGAAGAACTTGTCGGGACCCAGATCAATCTTCTTATGGGGCAGCGAGTTGCGGGGAGAAGTTGTCTGCGCCAGAGGCGCGCCATGGTCATGGTCATCGTCTTCGATAGCGTGGGACGACTGAGCCTTGCCGCTATTATCACGGTTTTTCATTTCCTCCATGAACTTGCGGAAATCGTCGGCATTGTGAACGCCGCCATCATCGCCAGCCGGCTCGTCCATCCATTCTGGATTACGCTCATGACGCTGTTGGGGCTGGTCTCTACCGCCCCAACGACGCTCATAGTTTCGATGGTTGCTATTGCTGGAGGGCTCGTCGATGGTCTCATCACGATCGCGCCAGCTTTTGGCAGTCTTGACCTTGTCGAGGCGCTCGCTGGTACGGGAAGACGTAGGCTCGGTACTGCCGTTTTGTCTGAACCAAGTGCCATCCTTGGACTTGGCAGTAAAAACCCCGTTGGAGTTGCGGGGACGGCCCTCATCATCGTCGCGCCCAGAAACAGCAACATCGCGATCGGAATCGCGAGTACGGCGGTCAGTGAATCTATCGCTACCGCCCATACGTCCAGTAAAGCGTTCGGCACCTTCATTACCAAAACTCTTGCGGGGGCGAACAGTACTCCAGCCTTCAGAATCTTGGTCATCCCGACGGCGGAAACCACGTAAATCGCGGTATCTGTCATTCTCGCCATCGTTGTTTGTGCGGTTGTGAGAGTAACGATCGAGAGAGTCGCCATCTCGTTGTTTGTCGGAATCACTGAATCGTCCTAGTCGGGGAGTAGTAGAACCAAGGCCAGAGCGGAAATGGCCAATGCCATCGTCGCCTATAAAAATACATGCAGATTAGGATGAGATCATTGAAAGTAGAGGCGGGAATGAGTTGGTGTTGAACGTACCATTGCGGGACAAATTGCGGTCACCTTGTTGGCGACGGAGGGGGTCGAGAGCAGAAGAGTCAAACTTGGTGCGGTCGGTGGGAGTCTTAACAGCCTGACGCCGTTCAGCTCGAGGTCTGGATGAAAACAATGTTAGTCAGTCTACTTTGATCAAGTCTGAGATGTTATAGGTCTTACCCCATCCAATCGTCTTCAGGTGGAAGCAGTTTTGGCCTCACACATAAGGGAGAGTCCTTCAGGAACAGCAAAAAGCCATGTTCGTATCTGATAGCCATGATAGGCAAGACTGGGGGTCGGTAGATGTAGTTGTTTAAGTTGTGTTACTTGTCGTAGTAGAGCTTCGTCTATAACATTCAAAGGCTCGAGGGTATAGAGACGAAATGAGATGACGGTCTGATTGACTGGAAAAGCGTTTGGGCAAAACGTCGAGCAGTATACAATGCAGTGGAGAGAAGAAGATGGAATTGTATCGTCAAAGTCCGCCAAGGGCAAATTGGGATGAAAAAAAATAAAGGGACCGGCTCTTTATCGGGGCAAAACGACCGTCAGGCCTCACAAGTGCGAGTTGTGCTTCTAGTCAATCGGCTCAATACTGATGAATGTGTGTATGGGAACAATCAAGGCCAGCAGTTGGCAGGCGATGGGGGCTTTGTTTTTTGGTAGCGTCAATGTCAATGGCAAAGTCCAATGGCGATGGCAATGGCAAACAGCAAAGCAGACAAGACGTAGATGATCGGTTTGTATCGGAATTGTTATTGTCGTGGTTTTGGGACGAAAAAAAAAAAAAAAGAGAGAAAGGCTCAATTGAATGAATTTGGTTCAGTTGGCTTGACAGAGGGTTATGACACAAGTCAATCAGAGCTATGGAGGAGAAAAAAACAACGGTTCTTGGTTAGATTTCAATTGAACACAGCAATGAAAAAAGAGGATCAAGATAACGTGGAGGACGCAACAGAAATGAGAGATAAAAAAAAAGAAGAAACAGAAAAGGAAACAAAAAGAAGAGGGGGGAAGTCAAGAGGCACAATATTGTGCGAAGAAAAATGGGAGGCGAAGAAGTGGTGAGCGAACAAATATTGGGAACAGGGTCAAAGAAAGAAGGAGCTGTACTTGTTGCGGTGTATAATGAATTGCAATGAATTGCTGGCTAGTGACTCGCTTTTACTGTATGTACACACTTTCCTTGTGTGTTTACAAACTACCATTGCTCTTGCTTCAACGATGATACTCTTGCTCGCTTTACAATCCGGCACTTGCCTTGTCCTGCGGTTTTACGGGTTTACGGGAAGTTGCTCTTGTTTAGGGTGGACCTGAATTTGGTCTGGCCTGACCCGGACGGCGATGACACAAGCAGAGCAGGCGCAATTTCCTACTGACTACAGTCTCCTTCCATCTCCTACTCTCGACCTGATTCGCCACTTCGACAGCTTCCCTTTTTAAAAATAGCAAGAGCTCTGACCATTTGCCTATTCCTGCGTCATGTACGCATTAAACTTTCATCTTACAAATGAAGGTTAAAAAGAACGGAGATTTGGAACTTGCCCGGTTCGGCAGGAAGAAACAAGGCCACGCAGGTTCGGGAAAAGCCCGGTCCAAGTTGAAGTTGTGGGCAGGTTTCAGCTCCGATCCAACTGGAGAGGTTGCTTCACTTCTTCATACAAGTTATAACATCATAAACCCACAATAAGGCCAATTCCAAGAGATACAAGGGGCTAACCAAACTTTCTCTGGATTCCCGGTTATTTTACCCCGTGCTTCAAAAAGAGAGAGTAAGAAAAAGGAGTTCTAAAATTGATGGCATAACTTACATGTTTCTGGAGAATAGTGCGCAAATAAACGTCGTTGTACTACCGGGTCAATTTGTATGCAACCAGGAATATTCCAATATGCAATATACGGAACAACAAACGCATCGGACTTCCAGATTTTGAATACACAAGACTTTAACCGGGACTTTCTTCAAGGTATTACAGATCTGTTTAGTTCTTTGTCTTGCTCGTATACACAATCCATGTTCAAGCACAAGAAAACATTGTTTTGGCGAATTTATGCATTACGTTTGTTTAAATTTGTACATACACATATGTACATGTGTAAATCATTCACTTCATCCATTTGACGGCAAGAAGGCCATTGCCAATTCGGGCAACCCGATGCCTGATTGATCTATTATCACGTGACTAAATGTGACTAGGGTTATCACATGCAATCAATCTTCGAACTTCAGCAAGCAGTATGCAGTATGTAATAAAACGTAAGAGCACGTGGGATATAGAATCCAAAAGAGGAACCAAACATGCTATAACATACAGGGGGTATTATTTTCTCGGATATTGTAGTTAGTATGTAAAACAAAGAAAAGATTGCTTTTAAATATGCCAGTCCTGTTGATATCCCAAGTCCTATATTGCGCCAAAAAGAATAACTCGATTTTCGCCTTGCTTTTTGTTTCATTGCTTAGTTCGCCTGCCATTACTGCTTGGAACCCTTTTGTCCACTCCACTTTTCCACGTGCTGTACGTCACATGTACTCCACATACGCTGAATCAGCGCCTTGTAGAGCACCTTGTCTTCGGCCTTGCCAGCCTGCGCCTCCTGCGTTGCCAACCAGCTGATGATTCCAAACCGCGTAATCAGCATCGTGCTTCCGCCTTCCAAACACGATGCTCTGTACAGAAGCTTGTGTACCTTTGACCGCAGACCGACGCGGAGATTAGGGTTGCATGCTGCACAGAGTATCTTCTCCCACCAACTGTTGCGGTAGAATACGGCCAAATCCTCTTTGATGTGCAGGCAGTCGAGCAGGTAGGAAAATAGCCAGCTCAGTTCAATGTACAGCTTGTCATCCTCGGACGGCTCACCGTGCAGCACATCGTGAATCAGCAGCAGCTTGGCCGGCGCCCACACAGGTCCCTTAGTCAAGTAGCGGTTGATTTTGGGATACAGAGCGTGCAGTGGCGAACACAGAATAGGCAGTGCATGCACAGCAAAGGCAACAAACTGCGAGGGCACCGGCCCATCAGCGACAAACGGCTTGGCTGACTCGGCCAGTTCGCTGATGAGCAGCCACACTTGCTCCTTCTCCGGGTGCGACGACTCCTTCACCTTGGCGGCCATCTTGAGTAGATTCGTCAGGGCTTCGCGACGGATTGAGGTGTGCTCTGAAAGAAGTAGCTTGAATACTTCAGTAGCATAGGTGTCGTCAATGAGTTCTTCGGGACTCTTGTTGACCCAGCGAGTAAGAGCAGCGTTTTCCACAGTAACTTCTTCGAGGTCGGCGCAGATGGTGGCAATAGCATTGTTGTACTCGGATTCAGGGAGAGATGGCATGGAAGGTTCGTTAGTATCCATGGTGTCGGGATCGGAGGAGGTAGTGGCCTTGTCAGATGAAGATTTCTTTTCCTTTTTCGTCTTGGGAGGCTTAGGAAGAGCAAGCCATGGCAGATATTCCTTCATTCTAATGCACAGAGCCGCCACTGAAGACTCCGATTCATCTTCAGCCACACATAAATTAGCGTATTCCGATATCAATTCGGCCAGAGACATGAGCGTATCTTCATCGGCGCTTTTGCACACGTGGGGAATCTGCTCAGCAAGAGTCACCAGCAACAAGCTGATATTCTGAGATCTAGACGACTCTTCATCACCAATGTATTCCGTGAGCAAATCAAGGTATTTCAAAGGCGAAGACGAAGCTCTTTGGGTGCAGTTATCCAAAACTGCCCACTCCTCTGAGGAAATGTCATCAGACTTTCTGACGGCCTCAATCAGGGGACGCAGACCAGAAGATTTAGACACCATCTGGTGCTCAGCAGCAATAGACGAAAGCACCTCTTCTAATCTGGAAGAATGGAAGACATGTGACTTGTTGCAGGCAAGCTGCAAAAGAGAAGTAAATGGCGACGTTGGCAGACCCTCGGCCTTGTTGAACCAGCGCATACCGGGAGAGTAACTGGCAATCTCTAGCAGGTTCTCCAGCTCAATGATGACCACGGCCTTGTCTTTAGGGTTCTCAAACTTGGTTTCGAGGCGGTTGAGCGTGCTAATGAGCAGTGGTGATGCATCAAAGTTGGCTGCCAGCGCAATTTGAGGAATGTTCTTGTAGTATAGTGAGAGCAAATGACTTGCCGTAGCACGATGCAGCACATTCTCGACGGGAATGGCCTTGTACGCACGAATCACTTCCTTCATCTCTGGAATCCGGTCACAGTATCCATCGAGCAGCTTACGCTGAGCATGTGTCCACACAGCAGACTCAGAAGCATCGCCGTGCATCTTGACAGCCTTCTGTAGCTTCTGCATAGACACCACGAGCAGCCGCGTGACAAAGAACGACACTAGCGCACTCTTAGGGTCAAGGCAGCGTGTAAGCACTTTCTGGTTCAGAGCCGGCGGCAGAATGTTGTCCAGAAGGACGGACGTCGGCGGCGGAATATCGGCAGTGAGACGCTCAGCGTCGCCAAAGTTGTTGGGCAGCGGGAGCTGGATTGTGTTAAACAAAAAGGCAGCATAGCCAATCCACGTCATCGATAGCTTGGGGTCGAAAGTGAACGAGATTTGTTTCTGGAAGTAAGCAGCGACTAGCTCGGGGCAGGCGCTGAAGCAGCCAACCAATAGTTCGCTGTGTTTGAGGTTGGCCCAGGGGCGCAGCTTCAGTATAAACTCAAGAAGCGATGTGTTGTAGACAGGAATGTTGGTCTTGTAACGGTCCATCCAAGAAAGACTCTCGACACCCATCAGGCCTGAACGTTCGCGACCAGAAGTAACTGAGGCCGAGTCGAGACCTTCAGGGTACATGCCCGTAGACTTGAGCATGGCACCTGAGTCTTTCGATGTGCAGGCAAGCAACAGAAAGCTGTGGACTTTGTCGGAAATAGTAACCGTCTCGTTGGCGTCATGGTTATAGTTGTAGAGGTTGAGCATGCGAGAGAGCATCTTGGCGTTGAAAGCTGTGGACTTGGCGTATGAGGGGATCTTGGCATCCATAAGAAAGTACTTTGTAAGACTCTCAAGCAGCTCTGAGAGCACAGATGGCGCATCGTCCTTGAACAAAAATGTCAAATGCGACATCAGGCCACGAGTCAGAACCAGCTCCTTGCGGTCATCTGAAGGCAGATAGCGCAAAAAGGTGTTGAACACTCTGATCGAGTTAGTCCGGACCGACGCCTTCGCCAGGTCTTCGACACCCTCACCGCCATGTTTGACTTCAAGATTGCGCACAAACTCGGCAAGGGTATACTGACGAGCACGGAACACACGACGGGCAAAAACACCACCGTCCAAACTGATGATTTCGCGCAACAAACGCAACGTCGGCGAAATCACAAATCCCTTGGACGGATCCGACGAAAGGTTACGCGCCATAAGCTTCAGATGGCGGTCCTGTAACAGCGCCTCGCAAATTCCCATGCCGTGACGCACCATGCTGAGGTCGGCCGAGATGACCTGCAGCAACAAGCCAAGCACCACTGCTACACTCGACAAAAGGCCGTCATTGTGCGTCTGCACGCCGTATGCCCATGTCTGAAACACGCCGTCCAAGTACACGCCATCGTCATCTTCTGGTCGCGGCGCCGTCGACTTTAGAAAGAGCGACAGCATCTCGCGATTGTCGGAAGCGTTGCCCTCGCCATCAGGAGAGTTGAGGGCATCTAGGAACAGCTTGAACGACTGCAGACCGTGGCGGGTTTTACGGGCATCGTGGTCAAAACTGAGCAGCATGCGCATCTGGCGACTGCTTGTGATGGGCTCTGAGGTCGGGGTCTCATGCACAACCTTGAGCTTCTTGCGGATAGACATGGGGCCGTCCTGGAACGAGCCGTCGGCCTCGCGGTCGCGCTCTCGGAACTGGCGCTTACCCATTGTAACCAGATATGAGGTGAAGCTGGGTTGCTTTGAAGGAGGATGAGGGAAAGCAGGAAGAAAAGAAATACCCGTAAAGTCAGGATGGGTGGTCATACAAAAACAGCAGAAATAAAACCCCCAATATATAAACCGAATACCGATCGTGAAAAAAGATATTTTAGTTGTTGCGCTTGAACAGAAAATAAAGTGGGGCTAACTGTGCGATAACGATAGGTGACTAAGCATGGGGTTTTGAGCTGTGTAATTAACCCTAACATTGGTGCAACAATGGGGTTAAACTCATGTAACAGCGTTACTTGAACATATACATATACAAAGAATGGATTTACAAAGTGGCAAACAGCAAAGCAAACATACTTGCATATTGGCAGCATGCATGCGTTGTGTTGAGGAGTAACGAGTTATTCAGTCAAGCTATGCATTCATTGTCTGATGTTATCCGCCTGCTTCATACAGCTTACACAATGAAGTAGTTTGCAGAATCTCTAGTATGTAAGATCTAAAACACTAGTACTCAACGCAAGACAACTCGCTCTATGCTTCGAATATCATCGTTAACTGATTGTGTAACACCCATCGGTTGGTTCCATACGCTTCGCCTGGAAACAGCCAACTCACCCACGGCCCCGGCATGAGCGCACCAGTGGTCCCCATGCCTCAATTCTCATCCTATGATGACAACCTTACGGCAAGCTCTGGGAGCCACAGGTGTGCGAGTGCAAAATTGCCACTCATTCGAATCCTCATGAATGCCCATCCAATCAATAACTTCGCCGCTTTATTCTTTTGTCTTTTCTTCTTCATCCTTAATTTCCGCCATTATGTACTTGTACTTTGTATGTATGTATGCTGTACATATATACATATGTCCATACATATATAGTTCATCGAGTCAGAAGGCAAGATGAAATATGGAATGCAGAGACTGGCTGTGCCGTCTGGGTCCTGCATAAATGGGTGCATCTGCAAGCAGCCAATCCGAAGCGAGAGCGGGCTTTGGGCAGGGATTTGTGAGTTTGGATAATAGTATATACATACATAGTAGTACTACACTATATGTACGTAGTAATTTATGTATGTATGTACATACATAACTCGAAATACAGCTTCGATCAACGCAAATGTGATCGGCCTATGAACCTGTTTCTATTCTTGGTCTATCTTCTTAATCTCTGAGCTATACAAAATCCAATATTTCGTCATACAAGTATGTATGTATGTACATCTATATACAGTATGGTATGTACTTCTCAGCTCTCATATATCATGGCATTTTCCCGTAAAATATACACAGGTTTAAGCGCCGAGAATGCAAGGGTCACAAGTGACAGCCAGCCAATCACCGAGCTGCAGTATCCCTCTTTTGGCTGTGTCTGCTCAGCACGAGACAAAGGCAGCTCGCCTTTTTAGTCTACAAAATGTACAGTACAGTGCTTCCTTTTCGTTTTTGTATAATGTCCATATGATTTTCTGGTTCCTGAATCTTGGATGGACATGTTGGCCCCAAAAAAAAAAAAAAGAGACACGGAAAACCAAGGACATGCTTGAGTTTGTAACTTGCATCTACGAGTACATACATACATACATACCACGACTTGTACATACGTAAGATTATTCTTTGATATTCTTTCTGCCTTGCCGTTCGCCAGAGCTCAGAGCCGCCTGGGGAACAAATCCTACTGGTTACAGTGCCCCACGATTACCTGAAGAGTGGGCTTGAACGATGGCATGGAGGGTTCATGCGTTCTGTAATTGATATTTGATATGTAAATAGGTTTACACAAGACGGGAGCGGCGGAAAGCCTGGCGTCAATATTTGACAGAAGTCAGAGTAGGAAGCAAAATCTTAAACTTGCTTGTCGTACCGTGTGTTCAACTTAGCCGTAACGAATGGGATGCACTCTTGTTTAGCTTCCATGACTGAAATCGAATCGATTGTCAGCTACCAACGTACCTGGACGACTTTGGCAAATACATAGATAAATATATATGTACGACCAAGTTCATATGGTCCTCACTCACGTATTCCCAGAAAAGAAAAAAAATAGCAAACTATCAGTGAGCGCCGGGCAGGAAATGAAGGGGCGATGGAGAGAGCTAAATGTAACTAAGATGATTTATTTTTGTCACTATATCCTCGCTCTATGGCGCTTCTGGTTGCATATTGTCTCTTAGTCTGTCTGGCTACAGTTTATCTGTGCTGTTTTATCTCTAACTTTGTATTTCCAAGACTAGTAGCTAAGGACCAACCAACTTGAGCGGCCCCATCTTGGTCTCACAGGTGTTCCCCTCTACATAGGTACGTGTGTGCTGGCTGAGCTTATGTAGATATGTATCTACATACAGACATGCATGCAATGATGCAAGTAACTTACCTAGATGGGTGCATCCTTCTGCACCTCAAACCTTCTTCTTCTCTCACTATGTACTTGTATGTCTTTTTTTCTTTTAAGAGGCATGTAGCCCTGTGGCCTGGTTCACCAGTTTTCCTTCTTTTGTTGTTCTCTTCTTCCCCTCAAGCTGCTTTTATTCATCAGCCCCCAGGACGCTGGCCGTCGTTGTTGTCTTGCATTTTCTTTATTTCCTTTTATCTTATGTCTATTCTTTGTCTAAACTTGATGTTTCTTATTCTATGCCACCCATCATTCAACGCATCCGGCCAACCAACACTTAACGGCGCATACCAACTTCTCACAAGCCTGTCTTTCCTTTGTCCTTCTGCCCTCTTCCATTCGCTACTGTGTGCCCTCTTGACCACCACCCTTGTCACGAGCCACCCAGCCTAACCTGACTTTGGCTCCAGCTAGCGCAGGCCTACAGGGCATGATCTGGATGTCTTTGGAAGCTGTAAAGAGTATAAACCGAGCTGCTTCTCGCCATGCCTGCTTTTGCAATCGACGACTGTGAACACCAACAACACCACCACCACCACCACCACCGTCGTTCCTTACCTTCCAGCTCTTCAGCATTAATTCAGGTTTCGGCTTCTTTTCTTTCAATAATTAGTAATTACTGCGTCCCGCTGGCATCATGCTTTAGAGCTTCCACTCAAAAAGGTACATACATACATACTTGAAACTTGATATATTGCTGGCATATATATTGCTACATGATGCAAATACATACGAGTACAGTGTACATATGCATCTGCTTATTGTTGGTGCACTTCCTCTGGCAACTACCGAACATGCACATGAACCCTCCTTCGAGCTCCAACACCAATGAAAATATTTTCCGTCATTCTCGCGAGATGCAGGTGCATCTCTCATGACGTGAAAAATCAACCCCCCGCTTTGTACTATGTATGTACAAGTACATGTCTCTTCTTTATCTTGCTTATTACTACTTATCTTTCAATTCTTTTTCCCGATTTTCTATACTCAAATTCTTCAATGTCTAACCCAGTACGTAGATTCTTATCCACCAGAAACGCCAAAATCACTGTCGACTGTCGAGTACAGCCAGCCTCCACTCACTCCCTTTCCCGCCCTTCACACGGTTCCCGAGACTCACGTGCGTGAAGTCGGTCTCGGCGCATATACTATCCACAAGTCCCGCGCCCGCAGCAAAAGCACCGACACCATGCGCTCTGTTTTGGCAGCTTGGCGCAAGCAGTATCGTCGACCCTCAAAATCAGGAACTTCATCCTCTGCAATTGCCGGATCGTCCGTGCATCGCCTCAAGATCTCCAGTCCCACCAATTTCCGCCATGTTTCGTCGCAGTCGTTTTTGTGCCCTACCATGACGGCAGCAGCATCCGTGAACCCTGAGCCGGTAGATGATGTCGAGGTTTTAGAGATGAGTGAGAGCCGTGAGGGGAGCGATGGTGAAAGACCATCGTCATTTCACCCTCTGGAGCTCTCAATCCACGAATCTAACAAGGAAATGTCCCCTATCTTGCCGCTCTTTTACTGGCCTGAACTTCCGCCTTCGGCCCGTCTTTCTGGCCACCATGCCGGGGTCAATCTTGATTCGACAGACAGCGCCAACTTTCGCGCCATGTCGTTCCATGTTCCCCGCAGGCACATTGTCAACGCAGCAACAAACCCTATGTTGGACACTCTAGGCGAAGACTCTGGAGATTTCATAGCGCCGCCTATTCCGCCCAAATCTCGCAAGCGAGCGCACACGACGCCCGAGTCGCAGGATATGGTGGAGCGTATTGCGAGTGCGCTTATCGAAAAGGAGCGTATTGAGCAGGCAATTGAAGACTGCATTGACCGCAAGAGCATCTACATCAACAGCCGGCCGTCAACTGCCATGTCGGGCTTTGAAATGAAGGGTGAGTTTGCTTTGATTACCCGCTCGTTGTTGGTTGTTACGACTAACAACTTTCTAGGCCTGGAGCCCATGCCTTGTGTTCCTGCTCTCCCTCCTTTGGCACCTTCATTTTCTCAACGCTTAGGTCCTGCATTACAGAGACCAGCCACTGCCCCGTCTTCGTCTTCCAGCGCATCTCCTTCTCTTGTAGCCAGTGCCAGTCCGGTTGACTCGCCCATCACTCCCATGACCGAGTCGTACACTGTGGCTCCCAATAGCCCTATAGTACACTTGCCTTTGACTCCCCCACTTCCGCTAGTCTTGCGGCCCCCACTACGCAAGAAACAAGCTTTTAAGCGGGTCTCGTCATGGCTTTTTCCTGGTGAGCAGTTTACCACCCTTGTGCAGCAGGGTTCCCAGCAGAATACAAGTATAGCAGTGACAAATGCACCTCTACCAACTACCACGCGCGATGGCTTCTATCAATGTGTGGCTCCGCCGGCCCAGCGATCTACATCGGCTACGATCGGCAGCAGACGTCGACGGATTCCCAGCTCGGATGATGATGATGACGACGACGACGACGAATATGACTACTCGAGCAGTGGATTTTCCGAGTGGGCTAGCGAGGACGAGATGACGCTGCAGAATACGTCCACGTGGTCGCCTACTACAAACGCAAGTGCGCCTGGCATGCAGGTGCAACGGACCGGTCCATTCCGCAGAAAGCCCAGCGTGGGCGCGAGCAATGCCAGTAGTTCTGTTCCTGTCGACTCAGAGCTGGCGTATCCCGTCGTGGGCGTGGCATTTTGATGACGTCTGTCTATTTGCGTTTGGGGGTTTGATATATTTTTTTGGTGTTTTGTTTTTCTTATCTTCTTTAATTATAATGACACGACTTTTGGTCGGGGGAGAGGTTGGCTGGAGATAGAAGCTGGAGCAGGAAGATAGACGCACGAGAGTAGGATTTCTCTTTGTTCCCTTGTCAAGGATGGTGGCTTTTTTTTATGTATGTCGTGGGATGATCTTTACTTGTAAGGCGGATACCCTTTGCCCACGTGCTGTTTTCATAGCTTTTGTTTTGTTGTTAATTGAACTTTTGCTTTTGCAATATTTGTCTCATACTCACATTTTCATGATGTTGTCAGTATATATGTACGTAGTATTCATTTTGTAATGTCTTATCTAGAGGCGCTTACTTGATTCATGTTCCTGAAGGACCCTTTTGCGGAATAAAAAGCCACTTGCTGGTAGGATAATTGTTAAATACCCTTTGGGGCTCTCTAATTTCTTGGCTTAAACCTACTATGCAGCATGATAATAGTGGGGCCACATAGTAGCCTTAGCCCCTTTTGTGACACCGACGCCCAAACTAAAACCTCCGATGGATTCGCTTTACACTTGTGGAGTTTTGAACATTGTAGTGGGAGCCCGTGGTAGCTTTCGCTCTTGAGTTTGGTCTACTCTCAAATAACAGTACCATACTAGCGGTGTTGTCACGTTCTCTCTTGCCGCGGAAGATCTTCTACTATACTTGCATACGGTCAGTGCTCAAGAGCTTGCTAATAGAACTAGTTACTACATACCGGAACCGGTACTATGTACAAAGATACCTATGTACATACGAAGATAGACTCTTGATTGTGATATATAAAGACATCTCCATCGTCGTCGTCAAGTATGCTTCTTCTTCTTCCTCTCAGCTCATCCTACTTGTGCCAGGCCTCGGAAAACCTCATTTGTTTCTCACAGCTTGCTAACGCTTTCTCTGAGAACTTGCCAATTAGTACAACAGCATGGACCACATTGCCAGCGCTGCTTCCGCCGTTCACTCGGCCCTGACGGCCCGGCGTTTCCAGTACCAACCTCTGAGTGGTTCGGCCTCAGCATGGCGCCGCTTTCTGGATCCGCTGGACGTCGTCATGGCGCCCAAGAATCGGCGCAAGCTGCAGTTTACTCTGGTCAGCATGGCGTCACTGCTCGTCTTTGCCGTACTAATTGGCATGAGGTATCTTTTTTCTTCCCCTTCCCTGCTTTCCACGTCTATCAAGCCTTTTATTGTTAACCGTTCCCCCCACCACCCACACGGCAGCTCCTCGGCTTGCTATGACTGCATGTACATGGCTACCCCGTCGCTGTGGGGCCAATACTCACCCATGTTTTCGGTGCCGTCGGAACTCTGCGCTGACGTACCCCCGAAATGCACTCTGACATTTGGCCAGGTGCTCTCGCGCCACGGTGCGCGCGACCCGACGTCGTCCAAGACTGTGGAATACAACCGCACAATCCAGCGCATCCATGATTCTGTCACCGAATACGGCGAGGCGGTCAAGTTCCTTCGCAACTATACATATTCGCTGGGCGCCGACCACTTGACCAAATTTGGCCAAGACGAGATGATGGTGTCGGGCGTCAACTTCTTCCAGCGCTATAAGAGCCTGGCGGCCTCGTCGGTACCGTTTATTCGCGCGTCGGGCCAGCAGCGTGTAGTTGAGTCGGCGTTGAACTGGACGCAGGGATTCTACGCTGCGCGCGTTAGCCACGGAATTGACCCTGTCGGCGAGTCCAAGGGCAAGTTGCTGATTATCCCCGAGGGCGACACCTCCAACAACACTCTCAATAACGGCCTCTGCACGGCGCTCGAGAGCGGCAAGTATTCACAGGTCGGCGACGATGCCAAGGATGCTTTCCTGGCTACTTTTATCGAACCGATTACAGCGCGGCTCAATCTGAACCTCCCTGGCGCCAACCTCACGAACAAGGAAGCAGTTTACATGATGGATCTGTGCCCGTTCAACACCGTGGCCACTGCCGACGCGACCGTCTCTGAGTTCTGCCTGCTCTTCACCATCGAAGATTGGCGCAACTACGACTATTACCAAACGATGGACAAGTACTATGGCCACGGCAACGGCAATCCGATGGGCGCCACGTCCGGTGTTGGCTGGGCCAACGAACTGATTGCGCGGTTGACGGACACGCCGGTGGTCGATCACACCAGCGTGAACCACACGCTGGACAGCTCCAACGCGACCTTCCCGCTGGGCCGCGCCCTGTACGCCGACTTTAGCCACGACAACGACATGACGGGGATTTTCAGCGCGCTGCGCCTGTACGACGCCACGCCGCTGCTGCCGACGGACCGGCGCGTGGCTCCTGAGGAGGCGGGCGGGTTTGCATCAAGCTGGGTGGTACCATTTGCGGCGCGCATGTATGTGGAGAAGATGCGCTGCGAGGGCGAGAGCGAGGAGTTTGTGCGGTTCCTGGTGAATGACAGGGTGATTCCGCTGGTCGACTGTGGAGTCGACAAGTTTGGGAGATGTAAGCTGAGCAAGTGGGTTGATACCATGGGATTTGCGCAGAGCGGCGGAAACTGGAGTGAGTGCTTCTCTTCATAGGGTGGGTTGAGACAGGCGTCTTCGAGAGAGATGATGGATTTAAAATTAGACCATAAGTTATTATATGTACATGCCTTGAAATGATTTGCTGTGATGAATTCTTGTATGAGTTTCTGGAAGGGCCATAAAACTTGACCACAGTGAACCCTTGCTTCGTAATCGTGATAGCGAGGGGCTTTTTGATGATTGTGCATAGCCTACAAGTACAGTTTTCTGCATTCAACCGCCCCGGCTAAAAATATCAGGAATTGCGATATGGGTTGTTTCACAAACCCTAACCTCGCGGTAGACAGAAGTACGGAGTGAAAAAAAGGAAAGTATAAAACAATACGGAAAAAGGCCCTGACTTTGTTCATTTATTAAGTGCGAAATTATGGCAATTTCTTGGTGGAGCTCTTAAACCCCAGTGAAAATAGCAGGTACATACATATACATAAATACGAATATTATGCATGTACACACAATGTACAAATGGTATGTATGTACAAGTAAAGTGCAAGTACATATCGTATAAGCCTCAAGCAAGTGCCGGGATTGGGATTGGCTGTTGTTCGCATTGCAAGTAGACTCCGCTCCTGCCCAAATTCTACGGCGGATTGTATTTTCAACCAGCTCCGTCCTCTGATACTCACTCAGTATTCCACCATCCACCATCTCCCAATCTTTTGTGCTGGCAACTCTCTTTTCATCTCCCCGAATTCCTGTCTGCGTCTTTCTTCATTCTTGTCTTGAATCTTCTACCATTCAAGCAAGAATCTACTCAAAGACCTTGTGCACTGCCGTTTCTGTTTGGTTGTCGCTCCTTCCTGAGTTGGCCTCGATTTATACGAATTGCAGAGAAAAAAACAAACCACAAACAAATTCGGTAGTTGCAGAAAACAAAATAGACAACTGCAGCACCTTAAAACCCACAACGGCAACATCCCACATTCAACGCACACAAAAAAATTCTAAAAAAATCTCCAATCCAACTTTTGGGAACTGGTTTTCTCTCCCTTCTTTATCAGCTTCCTCCTACATATCTTTGCCATTCGCAGGTATTTATCGCACATTTCCGTTGCCGCCTTTTCCACCTAAGCGAACCAGCTTATTTAAACGAATAGCTTTAATCAGCTCTGCCCGCTATCTATGTAACTGCCTGATACGGTACACCAACATTGCCATTGCCATTGCATTGAATCAACCTCGAGACGACAAAATCGCCTCCACCAATTGATTCTCCATTTCTGGAGCGCATTTTCTACGTCGGCATCATGGTATCCGGAGTCGGCGGCTTTTTTATTACAGTGTTGATTGTTGCCTTTCTCGGTGCTCTCGCCTGGTTTGCTTACTCGCAGATCCGAGCCCGCAAACTTGGGGTGAGTTTTCGACAAGTTTATCCGTTCTATAGCATGATCTGATTGCTAACCCGCTTACCTCCCACAGCTGCCCCCGCCATCACTCTCATCCTACAACCCATTTAAATCCCAAAATCTCGATCCATATGCCCCAAGTTCGGGCGGCGTAGGCGGCTGGTTCAAGGAGCGCATCGGCGCCTTTAAAAACCGCCACAGCCGCTCAGCCGCCGGTGCTTACGAAGGCGCGCGCCACGACGACGAAGCCTGGGACACCCGCGCCGACACGTACGGCTACGAGGCCGAACTCGACGACTCCCGCTTCCACCAGGACACCTCGTACACCACGCAGCATCCGCACTCTGGATCCAGCTACAATATGAATGTGGCGAGCACGCCAGCCGGCGGCGCCTCGCGGGCCGATCTTGCTGTGGCAGATGCCGATGAGAGTTCCCGTGGCCGGTCGCGCAGTAGGGAGCCTGATGCGCGCGCAAACCCATTTGACGATGAGGCGCAGCCTAGTAACATGTCGACGCACAGCGTGGGCCCGTATGGACATCCGGTGCAGGGCCAGCCGGAACGGTCGGCAACGAGTCCTGAGCGGCGATCGATTTTCCGTGAAGAAGTTTAAGTGCATGACCCCGCCTTGGTTCGCCACTTTTTTTTTCTTTTCCGCATCGATTTTTTGAGCTCGTGATTAGCAGCTTTTCCAGTATTTTTAGTCATTGGCTGTGTACTATTGCATTCCCCCCCCTTTTTCTTTTTCCTTCATTGCTATTATCCAGTTTATTGTAAATGGCGGGTGTTTATTCTTGTTCTATTTGGGATGTGTTTTTTTGGTTGGATTTTCTGGATCTGAGCCCGTGATTTTTATCGGTGCAGTTTTTATCTATGTCCATATGTACATGCATACGTATACATATGTAGTACATACACATGCATGATTCTTTTGGCCGTTTGGTAGACTTTAGTTATTGCTTTACATACATACTTTTTTAATTCCGTTTATCTCAATCGATCAACTGTCCATTTCACCACTACAGGTTCAGTGGTTGGTTGATGGTGGGCTTGCTAGCCTGGATAACCCGCTATCCAACCCGCCAAATTAGTGGCCACCCCCACCAACCTGCAGCTAGCAACTTCTTATAGAAGCCGGATCGAGTTCCAACCTGCTTGGCCATAAAACTTGCAGCTTGCCCCGCTCCTCCAAAGACGCTGGCTTTGGCTTTCTTTTGGCTTTACACACCACAAGAAATTGCACCACAACTGCGAATCAGTAAGACACGGAAATGGCGGATCTGGACTTGCAAGAGATTCACGACTTCCTGGTTGAAGTCGCCCATCGGGCTGGCGCCATGATCATCTCGGCAAATCCGCAAGACATCGACAAGGGCACCAAGCTGAACTGTGAGTCTCCTCTGCTCCAAGCTACGAGAAGCAATCTCACACACACCAACACCTGTCGCTATGGACTAAACCCGACACTGACAAACAACAATAACAGCCACCGACATCGTCACGGAATGCGACAAGGCCGTCGAGGCCATGGTTTCTGAAACGCTCCGTGGGAAATACCCCAACATCTCCTTCATGGGCGAAGAGACCTACCAGCCCGGCACCCGTCTCGGCCCCGAGCCCACCTTCGTTGTCGACCCCATTGACGGCACCACCAACTTCGTGCACAGCTTCCCCAACGCCTGCATCTCGCTTGGACTTGCCCTCGACCGGCGCCCCGTCGTCGGCGTTGTGTACAACCCCTTCCAGGACCTGCTCTATGGCGGCATCTCGGGCCACGGCGCCTACGCCATCCGCGCCGGCGGGCCTAAGCGCCGCCTGCCGCTCTCGGACAACCCGCCCGCCCTCGGCGCGCTCGACACATCGCTCGTGTGCTTTGAAATCGGCGCCGACCGCAGCGGCCACAACTTTGACCTCAAGATCGACGTGTTCCGCAAGCTGACCGCCGCCAAGCATGACGGCGGCCACATGGTGCACTCGACGCGGGCCTTGGGCTCTGCGGCGCTGAATATCTGCGCTGTGGCGGCTGGCCAGCTGGATATCTACTGGGAGGGTGGCTGCTGGGCCTGGGATGTCTGTGCGGGCTGGTGCATTCTGGAAGAGGCGGGTGGCAAGATGGTCTCTGGAGTGCCGGGGCAGTGGGATGTTGCTGTGGAGGGACGCAACTATTTGTGTGTGCGTGCGGCGCCGGCGGGGCAGAACGAGCTAGTGGAAGAGTTTTGGAGCACAATGGACGGGCGGTCGCTGAAGTACGATATGTAGCTTGCAGACAATCACAGGCATAGTATTCATGCAACAGAGTAATCTACAAAAAGGGCCCATTTAGAGCTTCGCTGCAAACAGCGGCCGAATTGGGCAAGTAGCTGAAAGCATAGCTTCAGGAGTAGCCCCACTTTACGTGTGTGTGTGTGTGTGTGTGTGTATTATTTTTATACTCTTTGCTACCTATCATGGCACAACTTTCGAGTCCGGGGCCCT